>JAASAY010000292.1:0-212218 GCA_014822085.1 Fusarium stilboides | reverse complement strand
CCGCTTATCAACCACGTTATAAGCTATTTAATTAAATTAGCATGGCATGGTATAATAGTTAGAGGCACTTGCTTATAGAGCCTTCCTTTTAGCCTATAAGGTTAGGGGTTTAATTCCTAGTTGTGGACTTTTTTTTAAAGAGTATAGAAATTACTATGGCCTCCGGCAGGATTTAAACCTGCGACCTCTATATAATTACTTATAAGGGCCCCAAGCTCTTAACTACTAAGCCTTAGAGGGTATTAAAATATATATTAATATATAAATAATAAAAAGGTTATTAAAAATAATATTTTAAAAACATTATATATAATTATTTTATTTTTATAAGTAAGTAAAAATATATTTTCTACTTTAATTATATTTAAGATTTTTAAATTAGTACTTAAATTATTTATATTAATCTTTATTATATAAATTCTTATATATAAAATATTAATTACTTTACTTATACTATGAAATTTAACTTAATATGGGCGGTCAATCGCCAAGCTCAAAAACCAGCAACTGTTTCTTCGAGGCGTTGTCATTGCTGGCTGCCCTGACATTAGTAGCATGCCTCGTCATTGTGCTGTTCAACTTCGACAATCAAGACATCCAAACTTGGCAGTACCCTATCACTATCAACGCCCTTGCATCTTTCATTACACTGATATTCAGGGCATGTCTGTTGATTGTGGTCTGCGAATGCATCAGCCAATGGAAGTGGATTCTGTTTCATCGTCCACCGCATGTACTCATAGACTTTGAGCGAATTGACCGGGCTAGCCGTGGACCTCTTGGAAGTACTTGGCTATTACTGAGTGCTATGAAAAGAACGTGAGTTGCCATTAAAGCACATCTCAAAGCATTGACTAACCTCACGCAGGCGCGCCGTCCGCCTGGGTGCGATTGCCATGCTCTTGACGATGGCACTGGATCCTTTCACACAACAAATAATACAACTGAGAGATATTACGAGTTTTCAGACCGACTTAACATATCGGGTTCAATCTGGTGTTCATTTTGCAGATGCATACATCGCCGGCGAATTATACAGGGAGGATTCAACACGCCACGATAACGGTAGCCTGGTCACATTGTGGAATACCGTTACATCAATTGATATGCAATCAGCCATTTTGTTTGGTCTTTCTCATTCAGTCGACGAAGTCAAACGGCAAACACTTTGGACATGTCAGACTGCTGACTGCCGCTGGCCTGAGTATACGTCTCTGGCTGTCTGTAGCGAGTGTGTCAACACCACAGACCAGATCGACCAAGTGGAAGGGAATTCCATTGACATATATCACGGGTATAACAAAGGTAATGTCCGTGAACTGGGTGATGACGCCACTACTTTCAGCTTGCCGAATGGCCAATTCATCGTTAACCTGGACGGATCCATCATTTACAGCAATCAAAGCGTTCTCGGCTACGCGGGCCAATCCATCTATCGCATGACTGCTTCAGGCACAGGGGATCCAAACAGCACTCTAGCTCTGCAGCACCGCAGTACTCTCATATGGGCCACCAACATTCTGAGCTTGCTGCCGGGACCAAAGGGCTATCAGGGTCAATGGCCTGGCGTACCACTCGCGTCGCAAGAGTGCGGGTTGTACTGGTGTATAAAAAGATACAAATCCCAAGTCAGCAACAACACATTCGAAGAGGAGGAAGAAGAAATTAAGTCGACGTTCGACTTGGAAAAATACAGAAGTGGGATTGCTGAAGAAGATTGGCCCATCAGGAGTCTTGACTTTGTTGAAAACCTGACTACAGATTCGAATGGTCCCAACGCTGCGAGTATTTGTCCCACTGATAATAATATTACTTCGTGTGGTGAAATATACCCAGCAGCCGTTTTATCTACGAATCACTACTTCCACAAAGCCTTCACTGCAAACTTAACTCCAAACAACGCCACTGCAAACCTAGGCCCCGGACGCTTCCACAACGAAGGCCATCTCCTTGGTTACTGGGCATTGCCTGACACTTTCAATGGACTATGGACGTGGGATAAGCATGTCCTTGATGCAAAATTCGAGGCCATGGCCAAAAGCATGAGCAACGTCGTTCGGTCAGTTGGCAGCGTGAGAGACTTGCGTGATAGGGATTTGTTACCAGAGGTCGGGCGGACAACGACACACTACCATATTGAATGGCGATGGATCTCTCTGCATGGGGTAGTCGCCGCCTTGTCAACAGTATTTCTCGCTCTCACAGTCTGGCAGTGTCGGAGAACTGGTTCACCTCCTTTGAAGAGTAGCGCTTTGGCTGTGCTGAAGCATGGCCCATACATCTCAGATGCGCTTGAAGGGGCCGAGACACAAAAGGAACTCAATAGTAGGGCAAGAAATCGCAGTGCAATGTTGTCGGGTACCTCACCCGCATCAGAAATTGCAGATACGGGGTTGCTCATGGGTCCAATGGTAGCTACTGTAGAAGCCGGAGACGGGATAAAATGACTTAGGTATTAGTTACTGGTGAGTCTACTGCAGCTTATTTTCTTGGTCCGCTTTAAATTTCTTGATGAAATTTCGTTGGGAAGGGTTTCTTGCTTTTGACATAGCCGAAAAGGCAGTTCAGTTTGCACAAGACAGCACAGGCGAGCTTGATATATCGGTCATGCTTCCAGCGTCACTGAAGGAGCAATCAATCTGGGCCTCGACATTGCTGAGTGGGTCGCCGCAAACACTGAAAAGGCTCTAGATATCAGGAATATACAGTTTTTCGAGAACAATGTGTTTAATACGTGTACAAGACTGCCGCCAATGCTTAACTTAAAGGCCGTTGTTTTGGAAATGATGCACAGTTCCATCTGGTTTGGCAGGCCAACTTCTATCTAGTTAAGTTTATCATGGAGCTGTTTAAGCAGCTGTGGGACAATGCCAAACAAATTTACAAGGAGCTTTTCAAATATGAAATAGTAGCGACAGGGATTGACAGAAAACACCAAGAAAACCTTGAAATGCTAGGCTGCTACTAGTAGCTTATCTTATATATAGATGTAAACTAGTCACATCTTCTAGAATATGCTACAACTATGGAACCTGAGTTTAATTACGATCCTTGATATGAATATGTCTATAGCTGATGGCCGCTTACGTAGAAAGATCTCTAGCCCTGTCTTCGATCTGGCTGGTCTGTTTAGGAGAGAGAGTTAAAGAGACCCATGTACATTTCTCACCAATGCCTCTTAGAGAATAATGAGGCCACAGCCAAGAGCCCCACATCTGCAGCCAAAAACCTTTCGAGCTGTCACCTATTCCTTAATCAAGCGCCTGGCAGAGCGGGGTAGTAAGACATCCCAAAGGGATTACCTATCAAGTTATGGTGAGTGGGAATTTTCTAGGGCGACTGCCAACGCATACTTGCCTTTCAAAAGACAGAGAGCTGTGAGAGTCCAGACGTTCTCCACGTCGATCATCTGGAGGCACTGTCGGGCATTACCAACCAACGCCAGTGGTTAGGCAGCGTAAGGCGAAGCGGCGGGCTGCTTCGAGGTAGCTCTGTTCTACCCACGTTTCTCAATCATCTATATAAGACGTGGCTACCGTCGAAGTCCCCTACTAGTGACGTGTTACAATAATTATCATCACGCTCGGCTGTCAAGTACATTCCACCAAGAAAGCAGGTATCATGACGATTTCAGATGAACCGCCTCCCGGTCCACCGTGCGACTGTGGTGGAATTTTGAAGACATTCCACGATGCAGAACCCGAACAAAGGGTGTGCAACCAGTGCTTCCGATCAAATAGTGCGAGCGATGTTGCTGTGGCTGAGGCGAAACCTTTGGCTGGTGATCAGGCTATATACACAGCATTCAAACACGCCAAAGAGCTGAAAAAGAGCGTTCAATGGGGATCAAAGAAGACGAGTAAGGTCATCGCTAAGAGACAGGACCGTCAAGATGTGCGAGATCTCATCGAAGAGCATGGTATTGAGAATCTCAAGGTCAGGGTCAAGGAGCTGGTCAACAGTGGGGTTTTCGTACATGCGTACATTGCGCGGCGCATGTTTCCCGATCTATATCGCGACAAGTCATCGATTGAACCCGCGTGCGAAACAGCAGAGGAGCCAGTGGCTGAACACCAGGATCCTACAGAGATTGATTTAGGCGCATGGGTTCCGGGATTCGAGGCTGTAAGGCCAGCCGCGTTTGAAGAAGCTGCACCAACGGAAGAAGAAGTACCAGAAGCAGAATACACACCACCGGCAGAACCTGTCCCGGTAGAAGAACCTGTCCCGGTAGAAGAATCTGTCCCGGCAGAAGAAGCTATCCTGGAAAGAAATCCTCCCTCGGCTGATGATATACCACCGGCGGAGGACGCAAGTCCATCATTGCAGTATATTGCAGCGGAACCGGAAGTCTCGAACCAAGAAATAGCCTCGATGATCAAGTCAATTTACCCAAGGTGTAAGTGAACCAAATTTATAACGTGAGGAACCCTCTTCTTACTCAATACAATCAAGCAGCTCCTGATAATCACGAAGTGTCACAAGCCTGTCAAAACAACGTACCCAAAAAAGATAGAATCCATTTGCCATTCACCAGCCAGCACGAGCTTGTAGTCCACCTACAAAAATGCCTTGAGGCAGTATGTTTCGCCTACGGGCGAGAGAACATACCGGCGACGCTGCAAGAGCGTGGTTGGAGTTGTGCTGAGGAAGTGCAACTAAGCGTCTGGATGGACGAGCTTCTTCTCCGACAGCATGAATTAGACACAAACCCTGGTACAATCGATGATCTTGATGAACTTTTCCGATCAGTGGCCAAGATCCAATACACCGCTGTTAATCGCTTACCCATTGATCCAAGCGGTATTACAAAGCTTGTGGCTGATGCAACTAGGCTCGTCAAGGTTCTTCAAGTCGAGCCATTCAGAGACATCGTTGAGAACCTGCAGCTCGGTATGGAGAAGGTGATTGACGATTTGGTAAAGCAAGAGCATAAAATTCAGCAATCACATGAGGAAAAACTGGCTGATATCGCGCTCAAGCGACTGATGCTGGATGAGTTGGAGAGGTCGACATGTGTAGAGACCAAGAGAAGCTTAAATTGGTGTGAAAGCTCTGCAGGACTACGAACCACGAGGATTCTAGATGAGGCAGAGAAAAGTTTTAAGACGGAGAGGTTCTTTGTGAGGATGGGATACTCAACCTCTCAAGATTCTAGTACTGGCTAACCAGCAACGGTGGCTAAGAATGTAAAGAGCCGTCGCGGAACAGGCTTTGGTGGTCCCAGTCGGCGTGGTGTTCGGAGAGAAGGAGGTTGCGGAAAGATATGAGCCTTGATATAATGTCAATCGTCTCCATGATGTGGAGTGTCATGGCCTTCCCCATGGTGAGTAGAATGAGTGCTAGTGAAGAAGAGGTCGCTGCGTATTGGGCATTCACATAGTACGTTCATCTCACGTCGGCGATACCTTGGCTCCTACCTACCTATGTTAAACCAAAACTTGGTGTGAGTATTGTGAAGAACTCATCATAAAATTCATGACAGTGGATATTGTCGAGGTCTGGCATCGTACTCACGGTCCGCAGTTCGGGTGCCTTCTACTCTTACGAGAATGAGAGGCGCTCTACTATATCGTAAGTTTCTGAATCAGTGACCAGGTCTTCGTCTATGCACTGTAATATCACGGCAGTTATCTCGATTTGAGACAGATTGGAAGGATCTCTACTATGACGAGTATCGTGGTTTGATCAATCCCCATATCTTGACGCCCGCGCCTGAGGCTTATGCCATGCGAGACAAATATATACATGTATGATTTCCAGGTGATGGTGAGTGTGGACGCGCATTCCGAGGGCGCGATTAGGCTGAAAATTTCAAGTCGATGTTGAGTAATAATAGTAGTATTGCCATTATCCTATCCTATTACTGGCCACGTCCATTAGCTTAGTCCACATGATATAGAATGCAATGGTTGAGAAAGGAACTTGTGGATGAGGATCTCCTCCTTGAAACACATGTGGACGAATAACAATTAGGTCTCTAGCTTGGACAACCCAAAGAAAGGAAGCGTCCAAATAGAGCGTACATTAGTCCATGCTAAGTCATTCAGTATCATACCCCATTCCCATCTGACTCCATGGCCAAGATAACCATTCAACATAGCCTGGATCAAGCAGTTCTGTGATACTCTCCAACGTATGATAACCACAGTCTTTCATATACCAGAAGCATTCTAACGTTCGAACCAGTACAGAGTGGTAAGCTAGTAGAACTAGAGCTTGAGGGTTTCGTTTCTCGACTTGTTTTGTGAAGTCAGCTTCTAGGAACCATAGCCATCGCATTACGACATGCGTTTTCCCATGTGTTGTTTCCTGAGGCTGCTGGGCAGTTCCGAAGACATCGCTAAAACAGCATACAAGAGCATCAAAGACTCCAACTAGATCTGGAAGCCGTAAGGATTGAGAATTGCGAACCATGGTACCTAAATCGGCGAGAGGCTTTTCCCAAGCGATGTATCCAGCCCAACCCACGGGCGACGATATGTTGGACGTGGGCTCTGGTGGAAAAGGACCAATGTGCCCTGAGAATATGGCTGGTAAGCCCATGGTCTCGATGACGAAGCGAATACCGCGAAAAAGATTCCACCAAGCGGCTTCAGTACCATCATCTTGAACAAGAAGTTGGCCTTTTTTTGGCGGCTTTGCAAAGGCGTAGTTACAAACAAGCACAGTGGCAATGTACAACGCTGAACAATTTTCTCGCTTGATTTGAGGAAGCAAGCTGGTAACATGAGGCAGGGCTATGGAATGATGTTGCTCGGCTAGCTGCTCATACTTGGCTGCCTCCATGACTCGAAGCCGCGATAGATGGAGCGCAGAAAGAGCGAGGATCAGGTGGAGGATATAAGGATTGTCGAAAGCGAGTCGTGGAACTTTGTCACGCCACATAACATCATCTCCCAGAGTGAGCGACGCCACGGTAATGTAGTGATGATAAAGCCGAAAGTCGTCAACACTCAAAGGCAAGCTTGGTTGGCTCGGCCTCTCGGGCGAGGAAAGATTGGGATCGATGGGTACTGGGGCTAAAGCTTGGGTCGAAGTATTAGGGCCTGATGTCCACTTAAGGGGTCGGCCTCGTTTGCGGGGACCAGTGGGAACGGCCATTATTTTTGTGCTTGCGTCGCTTGCAGAGTCAAAGCTGCAGGTCAATGACAAATGAGAACAGTTCCTACAGGCCGGTTTATTCTCATCACACTATAACGTGGAATCCTGTTAAGAGACGACAATGGAACAGCAATGGGGGCTTAGAAAAGCAACTCAGACTAACCTTGATCCTCCGCCGCTTGCAATTTTGACAGCCATTTCGAGATTTCTTATGTGATCTACGTTTCACAGAACGACATGGGCAGCGCGACCCCGGCTCATGATCAGGTTCGGCCCCTTGGGTCTCATTCATTGCGATATCGGGGGTTGATAACAGACTGCACGTGCTTACCGCACGTGTACGGTGATGATGCTGGCTTTTTTGATTGTTTCAATATTTGGGAGGCATTGAAAACAATTTGATGCGACACTCTAAGGCGATGGATCAACAAAGCTCCGCTGGCATGTGGGGTAAGATTTTAGACGAATCAACTTATGTAATCGTTGGTTATTAATCTGAGTGCCTACCCTAAGGTCACTCATCGAGGACACTATCGATAGCCATATCCTTCATTAGTAATAATGGAGCTAGAAAGAAATGGTATGAAACCGCGAGGTTGATATTTTAGCACCTGCTAACAAGTCTGTCGTCTAGTTGGCTTGGTCTGTTGTGCTTATTACGTCGTCTTATGATCACATTTTACATCATTTGTTGGCTACAGTTGTAGGGTACATACACCCATGGCTATGCTGTGGTTTACTGTGACTATAAGTATTTGGCACAGTAGAGATACTTCAAGGCGGGTTAAAAATCTATGTGGATGTGGCCCCTACTAAAGCCCCCTACCATAGCATGTTGTGTATTGTTCACTTGAATTCAATCTACGTTGCTGGCAAATCTTGATCAAGAATGGCTGTTTGTTTGCCAGGCTTACATGTGAAGATAAAACATGAGCTTGATGTGCCGGTTGCACCTCAGACAGTCTCGCATCTTTTTCTCCTGGGGCGAAGGTTGCGTCCTGACACTGGGGACCAAAGATCCCACTCCTGGTGGGTGGGTGGAGACCGGCACAATTTCCCTTCTAGGATTGTAAGTGAGGCTGATAAAAGCGTATTTTATACGACAAATACTTAGTCCAGACAACCGTGCTCAATCTCCTGAGAATCATACTCTACGGTATTTCGCTTTCGTGAGGTCGCCCCATGTGGGCGTTCGATATAAATTCGTGATCGGTATCTCTTCTTTTATCAACAACTCGCCCATATAACGTTCCTTACTTTTTCTTCAATTCACTTCCTTAACTTCGTTGCATCTTATCAAAATGTCTCAAGATTGGCAGAACGACTTATTGGACTGTTCACCCTGCGGTTCATGCTTGTTAAGTGCCTTTCTACCATGTATCCGTACGTCGACCTTGATGTCAACAAAGTATCCTGCTGAGAACCCGACTTAGTCTTTGGCCGAACCTCCTCTCGTCTTCGGAACCCTTCCGCTGAGACTGAGAGCGTTAATTCTGACTGCATGTTATTCTGTGGTATACAATCATTCACTGGTTGTGCATGGATGTTAGAAATCCGTTTCTACCCCCACTATGTATTGGCGGAGGCTGACTCAGGTGGTGCCTTACAGTTTTAACGTTATGAAAAGAGGAGAGATCCGCGAAGCGTATGGTATTGAAGGGAGCGGCATGGGTGACTGCTGCACTTCATTCTGGTGCCTCTGCTGTGCTCTGGTGCAACAAGAAAAGGAGGTTGAGGTTCGGCAGGCCCAGGGCTGTGAGATGACCGGCTACCAGCCTGTGAAGGAAGGCATGCATATGCCCTAAATTTTGGAGCTGTAGAATCGCTTAAGACCTGGCACTCAGTCGGGCAACACAGGATGTTTGGTGTAGTTACATAGAGTTGGAAAGCTGTATGATAGGATTTCTATTGGCGATCCTATCAGAGAGAAACCGGGTAATTAATGCTTTTTGGTACGGCTCTGTGGTTAACTGAACCCTTGTCTGATCGTGACGTTTAATGCGGTTTCAGATATTAGATGTAACAGATAAAGTATAGCCTGCAGACGAAGAGGATATAAAGACTCTTAAACTTACGTGACTTATAATATTATTTGCAAATATTTATTATATATTATAACTTAAAGAGTCCTTTAGTGAATATTATAATATATTATTATAAGGCACTTAGAAGAATAAATAATTGAATTTTTACTAATACTATGCTAAGAAGACTAGTAACTTAGAATAGAGATATTAATTGAAATAGATTATAGTAAGTAAAAATAAGTAAGCAAGAAATATTAAGGCCCAAGAACCTTTTATTTAAAGTTGATATTTGTGATAACTATCCAGGGAGTAGTAAGTGTGAATAAAACTAAGAGTTGTTACAAAATTATAGACTATAATATTGAAACTAGCATGCCAGTAAACTCGCAATCTCAACATTATTGTTGGAAAAGTTCACTCGCTACAAGACCAACAAGTCGTCGAATTCCTATCATGGCAAGATTCGCCGTCGAACAAGGCCTTTTGGGGGTAGGGGCACAGGATCTGTTGCTGAGTAGTGTTGTCTGATCTTGTGACAACAACAGGCGAGAACTCGGGTTCAGTACCATTCTCGACCCAGGCTCGAAGTTGATCGAATAATACTTCGGGTTGGCCGCCATTACCGCCCCAGCAATGCCCAAGAGCAGGCACACGATAATACTTGTAGAAAGTGGAAATATTGCCGATAAAATCCGATACTTGGTGGTAATAATGCAGCGTTCCGCCTGGGGAAATACTTTGGTCGGCCTGTCCTTTGTTAGTAGATCGATCATTTACAAGAAATAAAGAAGTTGTCTTACCAAGCCGTGGTATGTGATAATCTTGCCCCCAGCATCCCTAAAGTCTCGTAGATCTATCTCGTTCGTCTCGAGGTTGGAAGCAAAAATCTGTTTCACATTGCGATAGATAGCATCGAAATCTCGACCAGTAGCGTTTTCCAATGTTGCAGCCATGTCCTTCTTGACAAAAGCCTTGTAAGCGTATTCGATGGTGCCCTGACCACCACTCGTGCAGACACTGCCATTACACTTGGTTGGAGCGATGGTGGGCAAATCGCTGCCGATCTCATAGCCGTAGTACATGAACTTTCCGTTGGAAAAACGAGGGCCACTCCATGAAGCATTGGCGACTGCAGCAGCTGCGCGACTGATCTTGATCTTCGAGCCGGTGCTAGAACAGTTAAAGACTTTTCCAACTTGCTTGAAAGCATCGAACTGTCGTCGGCAGCCGTCGACATCACTGATTATGCCGTCTTTTACGCCGTCCAGCTCATCACACACTGATATAGCAAGCCAGGTAATAGCATTCAGCTCACAATCGCGAGGAAATTGATGCGTAGACTCCATGTAGAAGACAGGCCAGATCGAGTTAATGTAAAATTCGGCCCAGTTGATTGCTGGTGCGGCTGCAATAATTCCATCATAAGCGGACGGATACTGTTGCGCAAGTTTGAGACCTTGACGACCACCCTGAGAGCAGCTGTTCCAATAGGAATAGGATGGGGCCTCGCCATAATAACTCTTAATCAACTGTTTCGCGATGCTAGCCTATCATACAAGTACACCTTAGTATCA
The DNA here is from genome assembly GCA_014822085.1 of Fusarium stilboides. Classification (NCBI taxonomy): domain Eukaryota; kingdom Fungi; phylum Ascomycota; class Sordariomycetes; order Hypocreales; family Nectriaceae; genus Fusarium; species Fusarium stilboides. Next base: position 201,513 of record JAASAY010000292.1, on the reverse strand, counting down.
ATTTGCTAGTAGAATTTGGCTCGGAGCTTCTTACCTCATCGTTCAGGGAAACTTGGCCAAAATTCTGTAACGCATTTGCGTTTATATTTCCGGGACTCGTGAGCAGCCATTCAACAGGATTATTTGCTTGAGGGATACCGGCATCTGTTGTAATGGAAGCATATCCATTCGCTACAGCGTTGATCATGCCCGCATAGGTCAGAATAAAACGACCGGGCGTCCAGCCAGAGCCTCCGAGAGACTGCAGTTTTCCGTTGTAGTTGTCTTCGGTAGGCAGCCAAGCTTCAGCATGGATGGTATCGTTTTGGCCTGGGTGTGTATAGGTCACAGTGACATTGCAGAAAGTCACGTTCTGGACGTTCAAGGCTGGCTGGGAATACGTCCAGCCATGCGGAACATCGAAGCTGTAATCGGGTACAACATTGGCTTCAATAGACAAGAATTTGGCGCCCAGGAGTGTCGGAGTTGTAAATGTGGAGGCCACGCAGGGGCTCACAGTAAGGGAGGTCGAACTCATGATGCTTTGTGAACAGCGTGCACAGTATTGTTGATGCATGACGGCGGAACCGCACTTTAATACTATTGTTTGCTGCGCACGCAGGCTCATAGCCATATCGTCATCGAACAAGCATGGCAAAACGAAAGAAATGAAAGAGAGGCTAAGTACTAGAGGTGGGTACTTTGACAAAGCTATCTTCCAAGTTCTGCCGAGCAAGCGAGACTGCATCCTCGATGGAATACTAATTTCAAACTTTGATTCTTCTCTTCGGCATTCATGACATCGGCGACAGGTGGGGACGGTGGTCGTATTCGATACGACAAATAAGGCGCATTGCTATATCAGGTTAGAGAGGCTCCCACGCCCCACGTAGGAGACATTACACCGGATGCGGAGGCCGAGGGAACCGAACGTTAGTCTAGGAGGGGCCGATGCCCCTCATTTCATGCTAAAGCTCCGACCAAGTTAATGTATTTGAGGCGCTGAACTTTTTGTGGCCGAGAACATTTCCTACAGTTATTCGAAATTCCCTCTAATGAGCCCCTCGCCCTCGAAAGATGATATATCTGTTCGTCAAGCGAAGAAGCGAGAGCTGGATCGCCGAGCTCAACGGAGAGTGGACGCGCCAACGCATTGCTTACCTCGAGGAGATTGTTTAAGCAGTGAGTAACGGCCACGGTTCCGAGCTTCCAGCTATGATGGGGCAGCTATTTACTGTGATAAAAGAAAGAGACAACCTTGCTAGAACTCTCTCGACGATACAAGCGGCGATTAGATCTGATAGACAGGTTATTAAAATAATAACTGGGAAGAGTCCATGCGATGCCACTAGCTGATCAGCTATTTATGAATATAAAGCCGTTTATAATAAGTATCCTAATATTCCTAACTTTAAATAGACAGGAAATTTCTTTTTAATAATTTGCTTTTAGTTAGTAGTGAAATGGCTAAATATCTTTTTAAGTAAGGTTAAAATATCTTTCAATTAATAAACTTATAGTTATAAAATTTTCTTTAAGAATTTCAAGTTTAAAATATTAGGTAAATTTATAGGTTCTAATATAATTGAATTGAATATAATTAATAAAACTTCGCATCTTGGTTCGTGTTTTCTTGTACTACTCTCAGCCATTCAGGGCAGAACGCGAAGAGGTGGCTTAGATACATTACATAGCCCATGCCGCCTCTTTTTTTCCAGTATACTGACCCCTCGAGATGTCTGAATGGATCGATCTCAATGACGAAGACTCCCGCAATGTTGACCGCTTTGGATCACGCGACCTTCTACCTGTTGCGCAATCAGACCATTCTCTAAAAAGAATTGTGACCATCATTCACATGTTTCCAAGTTATCTAATGTACAGTAAGATGTGCGGCTACTTGAGAGTCCAATCATAGCATTATATCCTACCTCGTGTGCATGTAGTAGGGGCTAGCTGAAAATGCCGCTTACGTCCTGCTTCGTGTACAGGGAAATGTGGTAGGGATGTATGGTCAGCTGAAAATCCCAATTAGGTGCCATTCTGTAAATCCTTTTCTAGGTATTGGGATACGGCTAGCTGAAACCCCTGATTTGTTAAAATTAATTCTCTGTGTATCGGAACATGGCCAGCTGAAAATCCCCATTAGGTGCCATTTCGTAAATCCTTCTCTAGGTATTGGGATATGGCGAGCTGAAAATCTCAATTATTCAAAATTGTTATCTGTGTGTTAGGATACGGCTAGCTGAGTATTCTACTTCAGGTCAAAATAGTACGCTAGCTTACGTTAATCAATATTGTTAGACGGCAATGATGTCTTTTGATGTTTATATAAGACGAGAACCATCTGTGGACTAATTTTCCTTTCTCTTGCCTACTTATTAGCATTGCAACTCGACTTTTACTTCTAAATACAACAGAGCCACTTGTATGGATAAGCCTTGTTCTTTCTCCCTTATCACGAGGTTTTAGTGACAGCCTACTAATGAAGGACAACAGAAAGACTTCAATCCCCAAATACTAAATCGAAATGGGCGGAGATTGCACCGTTCGATTTGCAAATGGGTTGGGCAGTCACTCGTCTCTCGACATCACCGTATATTACAAAACTTCCAGCGGAGGCGATACTGAATATCATCAAGATTTTCATATAGATGGATCAGATTATCAATCACTGACCTTTAATTACCTTGTAAAGGTTACTAGAGGTAAGACCACTGCTCAAGTCAATTTGAGCACAAGCGCATTTGATGGACAGCCGTCTACGGCATACTTTACCACAAGATGGGATTATACTGGGGATTGGGGCCAATATACCCTGGTTTGGGAAAGCGGTGGAGTAAAGAGAGAGGTGTGGGATTATAAGTAGTTGCGGTGACGAAATGCACCTTAAGTTATTAGCTATGTTATCTCTGGCAAATACCGGTGGATTTGGTGTTTGAGTATGGGACAATCGTTTATGTCAGTATCGCTTATTATTGATATATTATAGTGAACTTACACTAGCTTCCTCTACCTTCCTAAAAGTGAGCAACAATGATAGCCTATAGATCTGGGTGGTATCTAGTCGCCTCTCATGTTAGTCACCTAAATCCTGAAGGTCATGTCTGGAGGGAGACAAAAGGTGAAAATTTAAACCTTGGAAGTATCGAGTGATTTTTTTACCTATTTTCCTGAAACAACTGCAGATATGCCGACTTCTGAGGGCATCCCGTGCTCTTTATTCCAAGAGACTGGTGGGTCTGCATCAGTGAAAGACACCAGCGACCTTCAAATGCACAAATAATGTAATAGCAAGTCCATATATAGTCGCGAGCGTAACACCCAGTCAGATAGCATCTAGCTACGCCTCTCTTTGGCCGCTGAGTTGATTAATATACTTCTCGCAATGCGTCATGCCCACATTTGATGATTCGACTTTCAGATCAGCATCGTACAGTCGCCAGGAATTGTCCAAAGACGACTTTACGTTTGGCACGTACAGACGCTTGGACCCTTTGTTCTGAAGCGTGTTCAGTTTAGATCATATACGTGGGGAAAAGGACACAATACCGTGAGAAGTGAGAATTTTGTTTCTTTATTATTATTACCACAACGGACTTCCCCACAAATATCACTAATCTAGTCTCTATCGGGAGGGCAATTTATCGCAATGCCGCCTCCTATGAATCTGTTATTTCTTGGCTAGACTGGTTGAGGCTATGAAAAGTCCTAATACTTGAGAAAATGGATAAACTCCTCTCCCGTATTCAACCTCGGCAGAAACGTTGAGGTTTTCCAAGCCGTGAGCTCGGTTCTGAGTCAGTTTTGTAGCATCAGTTCCCCGCAGTTCGTCCCGATGGATGCCTCATATTTCTCGGTACAAAGGATTGAGGGGAAAGTCTACGGTAATAGAGCTATCAGGGACGTAACCTATTTAACTTTGACAACGACGGAAATTCGCTCTTCAATCACAATCGTAGTAACATATCCACAGTTACCTCAAAAAACCCAGAGTTCACTGTCATGCCGGCACGAGCCTACTTTTCTTTATCTGCCGCGATCTATTCCCACCAAAGCCTCATCATGTCGGCCTCACTTTCTCCAAAACTTGAGCCACCACCGGGGCTAAGCTTCTTGCGGCTCTCTTTTGCAAAGGAACATGTCCTTCTAGCCCGTATGGATCGTCCTTCTTCCCTAAACGCCCTTTCTTCAGAGGCCCTACGAGAGCTGGATTTGGTTCTCGACTGGTACGATGCTGAGCCTACTCTCCGTGTCTTGATTGTTACCGGGACAGGGCGAGCATTCACGGCTGGCGCAGACCTCAAGGAATGGCGGCGTACACTGGAGGGTGGCAAGGGAGAGCAGTTTGGCGTGCGACAAGGCGTCACGCCCTTCACGCGCCGAAAAGGCAAGAAGCCTATCATCGCAGCTGTCAACGGCTTTGCTTTTGGCGGCGGCTGCGAGTTCGCTGTCAATTGCGATCTGGTTGTTGCCGCGGACACAGCCATCTTTGGTTTGCCCGAGGTAAAACGCGGACTGGCCCCCACGGGCGGGGTTCTCACAAGGATCGTACATACTGCGGGCATGCAGGTGGCATCTGAGATTGTTCTTACGGGGCGGCGAATTTCTGCACAGGAGATGAAATCTTGGGGGATTGTCAACAAGGTAGTTCCTGTGGACAAGGTCGTCGACGAAGCTTTGCACTATGCATCGCTGATAGCAGAGAACAGCCCCGATGCAATCGTTTGTGCAAGAGCTGGCCTGCGGCAGGCTTGGGAGACGGCAAATGTTGAGGAGGCAACGGAGCATTGGCTCCGGCAGTACTTTAGCATGCTTGAACAGGGCGAAAACATACGAGAGGGTCTGGCGGCCTTCATTGAGAAAAGATCCCCTGTATGGAAGGAGTCGAAGTTGTAGCTACCGTCTAGTCTATTTCTGATGCGCTGAATTGGTATTCGTCTTAACGTTAAAAGCGGACAGATCATGAAGCTTAATCAATGTGCTGCATAACTGTTGACTCTGGAGGCAGAAGCAGGTTCATAAATCTCCATCCTTCCAGCTTTCTTTTCAAGGCGAGTCTTGCCTACACGAGATATTTACTCCTACAATGTTCTATCATACGGTCTTCTTTGCTTTCCAACAGGACAGCATGTCAGAAAGGCCAACATATGATGACCATATATCCAGGCCCACAACTTTGAGTGATCATTGAATTGACCCTTATTGAAGACATATCGAGGCTCGTCATGATTTCTACATGCCCATCTCAGTAGTTGAGCCGTCAATACAAACTACCTATCAGTTGCCATGTTCTTTCAACTGGAAATGCGCTACAACAGTTCACTAAGTCAGGCCAGCTTCTTCCATCGTGACAATCCTTGCTTCGACAACTTTCTTAGCAGATTTGTAGGCTGATTCGATCAAACTCAATTCGATCTTGCCCAGCCGGGTAAACAGACCCGCCCCGGACCCTGGACACTGTTCGTTTTTGCGATTTCGATTGCCAAGTGGAATGGGTATGTAGCCTGTCGTGCCATGTATGATGTGACCCATCATCGTGTGCAATCTTATTCGTCCCCGCATTCGTAGCTCCTCAATCGCTCCTTGGCATCTGACTGAATTCACCCGACCCGGGCTCGAGATCCGGCTTCTATGCAAGTGACTAAATCCCCGGATTGTCAATCAGGATGCCGAAAGTGGCAATGCTAGCACGCTACTCCACGTTCTAATTCTACCTCGGGCGAATTTACCATGGGCCTCACTAGGTATATTTATATCCACCCTTGGTGATGCTGCTTAAATTGAGTTATGGCGGAAGGCACCGTTTGCTATTCCCTTCTCATTCTGGTACGCTACAAATACTACGCTTTACATTATTCTCACCTAGAGAATAAAAAACGTGATGGTGGCGCCTAATCATCCCTCCGCTTCCAACGCTGGCAGCATGCCAGAGGACCATCGCTGCAGCCCTGCCAGCTTAGAAGAAAAGCGTGACGACAAGATTTTGGATCATGTACATGCCGAAAATGGCAGTTTGTACGAGACTCTCAGTGCGATAGAACAGAAGAAAGTAACGTATGTCTATCGCTCGTCTCTATTTCGACTACATTGGTGACTGGAAGAATCTGTATTGCTGACATTCGTACATCAAGTCGCCGGATAGATCGTCGACTTTTGCCAATCCTGGGTCTTATGTACTCTATCTCGCTGATCGATCGTACCAACTTGGGCCTTGCTCTTGTGGCAGGCATGCAGGAAGAGCTTGGGCTCGCTTTGGGGAATCGGTATACTGTCATTGTCATGGTTTTTTTTGTTGCGTATATGTGAGTCTCGTCTCAAGCGACACCCGCGCCACTGCTATCCGTAGCTAATCACCTGTAGCTTGTGCGAGATCCCCAGCGTACGTTCGCACCTTTCCGTGGTTATCATTCGACTATATGTCGCCGCTAATATTGCTGGACTAGAACCTCATTCTCCCCAAGGCAGGCCCGGCAAACTGGCTCGCGTTTTTGGGTCTGGGCTTTGGGGTCATCCTCATCGGCATGGGCTTCACCCACCACTGGGGTACAATGGCTGTATGCAGAGCTCTTCTTGGAGTGATGGAGGCTGGCTTCCTACCAGGTGCGTAGCTTTAACACCTTGCCCTGACCCTACTCAATGGCTGTTTTACTAAAAGGGCGGTAATAGGGTGTACTTATCTTATCACCTGCTGGTATACCCGGTTCCAAGTAGGCAAGAGGATGTCTGCCTTCTGGATTCTTTCAGTCATCGCGAGCGGGTTCGCTAATATCTTGGCATTTGCCCTCAGCAAGCTTGATGGTCAGGCTGGACTGAGCGGCTGGAGATGTAAGGTTACTCTCTTTTCACGCCCACAACTTGTTCTTCTTTGACTTGTGACTGCATTATCGAACTCTGCTTTTTCAATTTGTTAATTTTCACACGAACTAAAGAATGGCTCAGACTAACCCGTCCGAAATAGGGATTTTTATCATCGAAGGTGCTGTCACCTGTGTAGTCTGCATTGCGGGCCGCTTTATCATTATCGACTTCCCTAGCAGGGCGCACAAGTTTCTGAGTCCCGCTGAACAGGAATTCGTCATTGCGCGTCTCAACAGAGATCGCGGAGATGCAGTCGAAGATAAAATCACCATGGCCAAAGTCTTAACTCATCTTAAGGACTGGAAGTTATATTTCTGGGCTTTTAACTTGATGGCTTCGACTTTACCCGGTTACGCGTACAGCTACTTTCTCCCTATCATTCTTCGCGATGGCATGGGGTATAGCCGAACAGACTCAATGCTGCTAAGCGCGCCGCCATATGTTTTTGCTGCCATCATGGCCCTGTTCTCCGGGTGGTTAGGCGATCGATTGAAGATGCGAGGACCCATTATTGCGATACACCAGTTGATCACAGCCGCGGGTATGCTGACTACTGTGTATGCGAATACAAATGCAGTCAGGTACTTTGGTGCATTCCTCGGTGAGTCTTATCTTTGGCCAGCGTAGAGTAAATTCTCTGACGTATGTTTCTCGAGTTAGGCCTTGGATTCCTCCAATTCTGTGTTCCAGGAGTTTTATCGTTCCAAGCCAACAATATCACATCTCACTCCAAGAGGGCCGTGGCATCGGCGACTTGCCTCATTGGTGGTGGCATGGGTGGCATCATAGCTAGTGTGGTGTTCATGGCCAAGGAGAGCCCTCGCTATACTGTAAGCCAAGCCTCCTCCCAGCGATCAACTGATAGTGCATCTAAAATTGATGCTTGATGATAGACCGGCGTATGGGTAACATTCGCAATGTCGATGATAAGCATTGCTTTTATTGTCATCTTGGACCTGTATTTTGTCCGGCGGAACAAAGCAGCCCGGGAGGCTGGACGCCTGAACGAGGGTATGGAAGGGTGGATGTACACGCTTTAACGCGTTCGGAGGCTCATAAAGCTTCATTCTTGTCATAGATTGTGCCTACAGTCTATAAAGAGCCTCAATCACTAGTTTTAGATCTTGACAGCTTAGCGCATGCTGCGCCTGGTTATTGTGATTTCGACTATCATCGCTACATGACATTTCTATAACATCTCCGCGCGCGAAGAGGAAGTATGTGTTACTCTGGCTTGCATCCATACACAACCCGAAGTCGACAATACGGATGGTGTTTCGCTGAGCGCATCTCCCGCCGAAGTTGTGAACAATAGACTGCCACCTCATCCTTTGACCACCCCAATACGAAGCTTGCCATGTAAAGGACGAAGCCTTCTAAGTCCTGCTCCATAGCGGCTTGAGAGAACTTGCCAATCTCTTTCATTTTTGGGTCCTTGGGCCAGCTACCAACGGGCGCCTACATCTCGGTTAGTGTTCCGTTCAGCAGGAAGGACAAAGAAAAAAACACGTCAGGGTTGTTTAACTTGCCTTAAAATCCCAAGTCTGTATGTCGACAAATCCTGCTTCTTCCATGTGTTTCCGCTGAAGGTCGTCATCGAGAATGGTAAAAGGCCGGCCTAGCTTCTTACCACCCTCTATGAAGAATTTACCCCATTCGCTCATAGCGCTACCTTCTTTGACGCTATCGTCGTCACTCTCTAAGCATGGCGATGCTTCAAAGCTTTCTACCCAACCTCCAGGCTTGCAAGCATGGTATGCTTCCTGGAACAAAGCTGACCAGTCGCTGATACTGCCGTATAGGTAGCGCAAATGAATGAACTCAAATGAAGAGGGAGAGAAGGTCCAGGATTGAGTGCAATCTTCTATTTCACTAGTTGCTTATGAGCCTTTTGGCCATTTACGAAAACCGTCGAAGAGAACTTACAACTTGACGTTGGGAGGCACCCAGCTTGGTTGGATAGGAGATATATCTGTACCTATCACTTTGGCGTCCGGATGTTCATCGGCGAAGTCGCTAGGGAACAATTAATACAGAAGCTCTTACCCGTTCAAAGGGATACACATACATTGCCCAGATTCCTGTATAACAAGTTGTATGAGTAATCGCTTCGACTCAGGATGTAAAGTTCGTACCTGTACCAGTGCCCACGTCGAGGACAGACTTGATTTGAAGTTAGTGCTGTAATAGTATGGAGCCCGGATAGCAAGAGATCTACTTCGATATTATCCTTCAGTGGTGATAGTTGAAGCTTCCCGTCAAGGGAAAGAAGCAGGAAATGGTGGCTAGAGATTGGTTAGATGCTGCCAGATGAAGTGGTTTGCTCGACCTCTTACATAATGTCCATAGCCTCCGTCTGTTGAGCGTCGTTTGATGCCCTAGAAGGTCGTCATGTAAGCAACACCTGGAATTGGGTGAAATTGGGTAGTGATAGACTATACCAGTACTCAGCGTTGCCTCTTTCTGAGTGGTAAGTCCTCCCTTTGATAGTTCTGTAGTTCAGGATGCTTGATGTCATGGAGGCAGTTGACGATTCATCGTCGGTTCCGAGTGAGGAATCAGCATCGTCGTTGTCGTCAACGTCCTATGACACCGATGAGTCTAGGTTGCAAATGAGTGAGATAGGCAATCCTATTAACTCACCTGAGCTAGTGCAGCCCAGTGTTCGACATCGTGGAGCCCTGTGCCTTCTGGCGTTACGCGACCAGACCTAGACTTGTCGGACCTAGGTGATGTCGGTGATCGCTTAGGAGAAGCGCCTTTATCACTCATGATGGCTGTTGAGATGGCAATTGGCAGTACCGAGGTTGACGACCGTGTCACACTTTGTCAAGCGCGATTTTGTATGCCTTCTCGTGAAAAAGCTTGCGGGGTAGGGTTGGAAGTGGTAGATGCTCGGTTAATATGCGTTGCATTGGCCCAATCGCGGATCATTACCTGGAATCGCCATAACAAGGATTCAAACTACATTCCCGTAGAAATGTTAAAAGAAAATTATGGCTGATATACAAAAGGCTATGAGATACTTATTAATATAATAACCACGATATGCAAGGAAATAGGTTGATTTTACGATTTTTCACTTGACAGGGCTTATCCTATATCGAAAGTCTGAATACTGGAGCTTACTGTAGCTTGTTGAGCGCATCCTCTTGTGGGGATCGCCAATGCCAGAGATGGCTATCTGAAGGCCCCGCGTACATCTCAAATATTGGATCTAATCGTTGCGAGTGACAAGAAACTTCCAAAACTGAAGTTTAAACTCTTCAATATCACACAAGTGTCGCAAAGATCCAAGATTTATCCCCATTGCTTATTGGATTAGACACCCCTTATAGTATCGGCATTAACCGGCCGGAGAAGCACGCCGGGGTAAGCACGACAAGGCTCTTATAAACCAAGCATTACCTCCTGCAATGAAGTTTATTGAATCTAATGAAGCTCTCGCAAGTCTTGCTGCTTGGTTCTGGTTGACAAGGTTTACTGTAAGAAGTTAATGCATCAAGTCACGTGACTTATGATCGGTTTTATGTACATAAGTTACTCAGGTCGGGATTAGTCCAGGATGAGCTTCCTTTAGATCGACAAAAAACTAGGCGGAGTATCTGTCTATGCACTCACCCTTTCATTTCCCCATCAACTAACAACTGAGCTTTGCCATGTGATCAGTGCGCGATCCACTTCGACGCGCCAGATCGCTGTCTAGTTTAAATAAACGCTGTGTTCCAGAAAGGTTTATGAGGAGGTCTAGGTTATCTATCTCAACATCATTCAAGCAGACAACATGGAAAATCTCCCCCCCGACATCTTACGCAGGATCCTGCCATACTTGAACACAAGAGACAGGTATCTCTCAGAGATCAACGAGTCCATTCCTAGTACTTCACTAGCTGCATACGCCACCCTCTCTCGCAAATGGCAAAGTGTCGTGGAACCTATCACTTTCAGGCATTTGCTCCTTAGTCCTGCGAGGCTTGATGTATCCAATGCCTACAACTATCTCGGGCCAGTTCGGCTTGCCTATATTCGCCATATTTCTTTCAATATCGAATTCCCTGCCCACGATCTTCATGTATCCACCGACCCTGAAGATTATGATGACCAAGTCGTATTTAATAAGGCCATCAGGCAAATCTTGGGTCTTGTTGCGCGGACTCCTCCCCGTGACAAACCATTGCTCAGCCTGTCACTTTGGATATCCCCTTCAAGAGAACACGACATGATTTGGTACAAATATCAGCAATCAGAAAACGATAAGGTTCTTTCAGGCAGGCTTCGGAAGAAATACCTGGAGCTTAACGCGGATTGGGAGAGAAGTATTCGGGGCCTGCCTGAGGTATCACAATTTCGGGTAGGGACAAGTTCACGAGCTATCCTTTTCGCGCCAGCCTCAATCAATCTTATGGCTAGCAAGATGACGCGCCTGAGAAATATTGAGTTGCAACTCGATGATGCAGAGAAGGTGGATACTGAAACCAGGATTCATCAGAGAACCGGTAAGTCTCCCGAGTGCATGTTGGCCCCTTGACTTCTTGTCGCTTTTTCGTGTTAATGACGATCTTTGCCAGCGTTTGCGCATACACTGAAAGTTCTACCGATGTCAATTGAGTCTTTCAGACTCGAGTATATCCGAGAACCTCCTAGAGATAGAACGTTCGAGGCTCCGAGTATTCTGCCGGCCGATGCTACGGGTGACATTCTTAGCCAGGAACTTCGTCGCTTCTCTGGAAGGGATGGCCTGCAAAAACTTACGGTAGAGGCCAGTGTTGATACTACCATACTTTGGCCTAACCCTCAGACTTCCGACAGCGACCCAACTTGGCCCACTTTGGAAGAGTTTCACATTGCACTGAACGAGGTATTACCTTCAGGCCAGTGGATGGAGATGCCAGACCCCGAAGAAGAGGAAGAGAACGAGGAACCGAACGAAGATGAAGCTGAAGACGAGAGGTTGAACAGCGAGATTCCAGGGGAAGAGACTGCAAAGTGGTACGGCCTGCTCACATACAACCCGGTGCACTTTGAAAGATTCGCTCTAGCCACTGCACGAGCTGCTGGCAGAATGACAAGAATCATGGACCTCAAAGTCACTTATCATGGCTATGTTGAGGTGGGAATTAGTTTCACGTCTGAGCATCGGGTCTATTCGCGTGGTAAGGAGCCTTACTTAGAGTTCGCCAGTGAACATAAGTTTCCGGAGCTCAGTGGGGAGACATTGGATGTTTGGCGTAGCACTCTGAAGCTGAAAGACCTGGAATGGGATGTGCATTTTACTGACTGCGGTCGTGCACCGACGTATCACTTTAAACGCCTCAATGAAATATTCGTAGAGCGTTAGGATTTATGCAAGGATGTAAGGCTAGAAAACAATATTTAAGAAGATATATGATTGATCAGAATTGGAAACCATGATATTCATGCTCATGTATAGGGAGTGGATGCTAGGTAAGGGAAAACGTGTAATCAGTGGTTGTTCAAAGCGATATACTTTGCGTCCTAAAACGCCTTCTTGCGAACTACGAAAAAAATTGTTTTTTATTACTGCAGAGAGTGGCCTATCTTTCAAATTCGGAGTGCAAGATATGCCCACACGGGAGTTAATCTACAGATAGAACGCATTTTCGCATTGGCTGATCTATCGGGTAACTGGGGACAAATAGGCGTATTTCCATTCATGTTGGTGTACAATGAGTGATAGGTCTAGCAAATAAGGCTACACGCACTCCACATCTATTACTCGAACGGAGTGCGTCAATTGCACTAGTCCTTCATTTGTTTCCAGCAGAGACGCAATACGCCTCCTTAACCCAAAGATTCTTGCAATCGGCTGTAGAGAGAGTGATTTAGCTGGGTGACGGTTGATGGAGGCCCAGCAGGCAAGAAGAGATAGACCTGCGGTGGCCTGGCCCTGGAAAGGTGAAACTTACTTCCAACCGCGGGATTCCATGAATAGAACTGCTTCAGGGTGATCTTGAACCGATCTGCAATGTCCTGGCAGCCGTCACCTTTTTTAGTAACGTACCACTTCTGGCAGTTCTCGACGATTCCGGATTGAGTTGGAGCAGGGGCCCCCGAGGCAGTCTTGGTCGCTGTGTTCTTGGCTGTAGTCGCTTTAGTGGAATCACCAGGCTCCTTAGCGGTGATTGTTGTCTTGGCATGCTTCTGGGTAGCAGTGTTTGAGGACGTGGTCTTTGGAGCCTCGGTAGCTTCATAGTCTATAGTCTTCCATCCTGGGCCTTGAACACAATAAGCAGCATTGGTCTGGAACTTCTCACATTTGGAGCCTACGCTAGGGTTCCATTTGACAAGAGCCAACAGAGGTATGCCAAGATCCTCAAGAACCTGCTTGCACGTCTCACCCTCGCTGACCTCATACCAGTACTCACACTTGGTTGTTGCGTTTTCAGTGGCGTCGTCCGGTACAGGCTCGTATTTGTCCGACTCCTTAGGTGGAAATTTACTGCGATCATAGGCAACACCACAGTACTGGGTATTATTCTGCAAGAAGCAGTGACCAGGCTTATAGGCAAGCGGCCCCTCTCCGTTTACAACGCTGGGATTCCACTTCAGCCAGTTGTAGAGGTCAATACCTATGACGCGAACCGCTACTTCGCAGGAAAGATTGCCATACTTGTTGTTGAATGGGACTTTGCAGCGTTCGACCGATCCACTGGCCATTGGAAATCCTGTAGATATGGTGAGGCTAGCCCAGGATGGTATGCGGGTGGCTCGTGGTAGATCCTCTAGGTTAATGGTCTTGCGTTCCTTGGTCGTTGTTGGAGTAGGTGTGTTTCCATGGTAATTGATGTAGGTGCTGATGTCCCCAACTGCCTTGACGCAGTACATGGTATCTAAAGCTCCTCAGCCGAGGCGATCGTTCTGAGAATATAATATTCACTTACCAGCAAGCATATTACTACACTTCTCGTTGATCTGAGGATTGAGAAAGAGAAAGTCATCGAGTGTGATGCCATTTGCTTTGACAAGTTCAGCACAACCTGCATCAGTCAGTCCTATGTTCGTCATCCTCCGTCGGAGATTATCCCGACATACCTTTGCCTTTCTTAGGCATATACCACTTCCCGCAGTATCTGGCTGACTCGGACTGCGCATTCGTAGGCAAAGGAGCGGCGGTCGTAACTGTTCCGGCCCCAGCTCCCGGGCGCTTGGGAGGCGTGTAACCTGAAGGATCACTGACGCAGATGATATGGCCAACTTGTTGCTCAAAGTTCTTGCAGTATGGATCGATAAAGTAATTCCATCCCGTGAGTTGAGTTTGAGTGATGCCGTGCGCACGTGCTACCGAGCGACAGGTATCACCATTCTTGACCTTGTAAGGCTTGCAGTTTCCCTCGATGCAAAGCTTGGGAGACTCCCCGGGCCAGTCAACACAACCACCGATAAGATGGTTGAGCGACAGTAATCGACTCGTGCTGATGTTGTGCGCAAAAGCGAAATCGTCGCAGGACTGCTTCGTTGGGGTTGCCACGGATGAACCTGAGCAGGCTTTTGTGGTAGAAGTTGTCTCATCCGTCTTGGTACTGAGACTAAGTCAGTAACTGATAACCTGATCTATCAGTGACAAGGTGAAATTGGAGGCTTACCTTGTGTCTTCAATAAACACCGGCGAGGGAGTGGTCACAGACGCAACGGTTGTACTACAAGACTTAGCAATGGAAGAATACTGACTGAGAAGCTCTTCGTCGAAAGTTGTCGCATCTTCAAGTTGTATGCGCATGGATCCAAGGATGCAGGAAGTGCAGTTGCTCGCAGTGGGATTGGTCCCATTACCAGTTTCGGAATAGCAAAAAGCTTTGGACTCACTGGAAAGTCGCAAGCTTATTAGTATACAGCCAATACACATAGATTGAGGCAACTTTACATACTCGTTCTTGAGGCAAAGCAACTTGTAGTTGACAAAGTAATAATCTGCCAGGGCAATTGGTCTGACCGACTCACGCGAGTTGTAGATATCATCTTGGACGTTAGTGCCAAGCACATATCCCGTAGATTCCACTGGAGGGTCAGTGTAGACATCGTCAGCACAAGCCTTGATCACCCTAGAACGATAGCTCTCAATAGATTTGGAGCAAGTGCTAGTACAGAGAGGGGTAAGGTTCTGATCAGAAAACCCGCTCCAGGTGTAAAGCATGCTCTCGCTCAAGATGTACCCCGAGCACTCAAGTGGCGCCGTCAATGTGGCGATACAAGATTTGGATAGAGACGTGCCTGCGAAAGAAGCAGCATCGAACAAGGTCGTTGAGCCATAGCTTGCTCTTCTGTTGGCACCTGAGGCTAAGTGATTATGAAGGGCGCGGTGCCGGTTATGGGGACTGGCAGACACGAATAAAGTGAGGGTGGAGTGTGTGAGGAGAAAAAAGCATAACAGGTGTTGAATGATGGGCATCATGTCGTATGAATCAACAAACCGGATTTTCTATTTGGGAAAATGTAGAGAAAAGGAACTGGGTGGGATTATGCGGCAGAGCTTTGAATAGCCTCTTAAGAGGGAGTTATCTCACAACCCGAGGTAATCACAAAGGTCGCGAGACACATTCAACCTTGTAGCCAGCCTCGTGATGTCTTCTGCTGGGGTATAGTGAAACAAAATTGTTGATGAAGGATAACCCTCCATGGGGGAAGTCAAAACAGCTGGTGTGGCTGATCTTCTCTTGGCAATCTAAGCTAAAACAACGCCATTTAATCAGTGTTTCCATTATATGTCGGTCCGAATTTGAGCGTTTTTACAACCAACAGCTTAAGTTTCAAAAGGTCAGTGCCTCCCTAGAAAAGGCTGTTGGTTGTTGGCTCTGCAGTAGAGTGGCGCCATGACCAACGGGTATGTCCGAGAGCCCCGAAGCAATCTCTCGTGATGTTCCGAAAGCTGTAAGTTATATTCATTGTGTGAACCATCGAGCTGTAAAACACCGTACGGCCAACTACTTGACTTTTGAGTTGTATATTCAGTTAATTAGCAGACGTTTTGTGATATATTGTTAGCGGTCAAAATTGTGAGAAGGTCGCTAACCTCGGCTCGTAGAATTTTGCTGGTGTGGAGTAACCCACATAAGATGGGGATGATGGTCTGTGGTTGATTAATGTTGTTGGCTCTAAGGGCTGAATGTTTCATGTTTCTTCAAAGTTCAGGGTCCTGGCCTCGATGTATCAATCCGGGGTTACCCTTTCATGCCAAAGACACCTGAACCCCCGATTCGCCCTAATATCTCTTTTCACACGTCGTCAAAATTCTACATATCCACATCTGTTCGAGGTTGATTGGGACACTGAAGAGAGATCCTTCTCAGCTTCGCCACTTCGTGGGCTGAGAGTAACCGATTACCATATATCTAACTGCCGTCACATCCGTACTTGAATCCTTTGACTAGCTTTATTCTTGAACCACGGCCGGATAGGCCAGTGAGCCATGTCTGGGGCACTATGATCCTCGCGAGATCCAAGATATGAGCATATGTTGGTTGCTTGTGAAACATGTACGATAATCAAGGCTTTCTGCATCGTAAACTTCCCCATCGAAAGAGTTCGGTGCAGGCCATCTGGGCCATGCCGTTATCCTCGAAGGGACTCATTGAGTTGGTCCCTCAACCCTGGCTCGTTTCGAAAAGCCATTGGTCTAAGCTAAGACCAACTGTGCTGTTGTTCAGACAAATGCACGTAATCAGATTTAAAAGACGAGATCATTTCTGAGAGATGCGATTTCTGTGTCATTATCTGTACAACAGCCGCCGTTCCTTTCGCTATACGCTTTGTCTCTACAATACTATCATTATTTTCGTTCATTCACTTGTGTGTCCTTGACGGGCCAAAGCACTGCAGTCAACATGACTCCAGTTTATCTTCGATATCCCTTTCTTTTGTCATGTATCGTCCTTACACTCTCGCTTTTCTTCATCTCTCGGTCAGACTCACTCCAACTTTGCTTTACAATTCCTTCTAACCGCGGGCTTGCAGGGATGAGTCCGTTCGTTCATTTACAACCTCTCTTGAAGAGAAGATCTCATGGCCGTGGGCAGACATGCTCCCACGCGCTGATAATGAGACTCCATCCGGCGACAACAGCGTCGAGGATAGTTCTGATGACAGCACCATTGGACAGAGCGGGCCTGATTTCACTTGTTCCAAAACTAGGAAATGTTCCAACGGTGCTTGCTGTGGTAAGGATGGCTGGTGTGGTTTTGGACCAACTTACTGCGGTAAGGGCTGCAAGTCTAACTGCGATGCTTATGCCGAGTGTGGTCAATACGCCAAAACAAAGGGCCAGACATGTCCACTCAACGTTTGCTGCTCTGAGTTTGGGTTCTGCGGCACTACGGCAAACTATTGTGATGATAAATGTCAGTCCAATTGCGGTGATCCGAAAAGGCCCAAAGGTAAGGGTGGCGATGTCCGGAAGCATATCATCGGCTACTACGAGAGTTGGAAGTCGTCCGGTGAGAGTTGCGGAGAAATGACACCGTCCCAGATCCCAGTCGAGAATCTTGATGCTGTCAACCTTGCATTCGCCTACATAACGCCGGATGATGTGAGTTGAAGCTCCCTCCCTTGTTTGGAATGACCTAACGGGCCCCAGTACGACATTGTTCCCATGGAGAAACAGGATGAGTCCATCTTCCAGCAAGTGACAGACATCAAGAAGCGGAGCCCTAGCACAGAGATATGGCTATCGCTGGGCGGTTGGACATTTAACGACAACCATACCTCTACCCAGCCTATCTTTGGCGAACTCGCAGCTGATACTACCAAGGCAAAGGACTTTGCTCAGAAGCTCGTGAAGATGATGAGCCACTACGGTTTCGACGGCGTTGACATCGATTGGGAGTACCCTGGTGCCACTGATCGAGGTGGTAAAGAGAACAAGGACAAGAAGAACTTCCCAATCCTCCTCAAGTCTATCCGGGAAGTGTTCAACAAACAACTTCCGCGGCCAAAGCTCTCCATCACCGTCCCCACCTCCTACTGGTACCTCCGCTGGTTTGACCTGCCTGAGCTAGCCAAACACCTCGATTTTTTCAACGTCATGAGTTACGATCTCCACGGCACTTGGGATTCCTCCAACCCAGTTGGTCCATACGCCTACGCCCATACTAATCTCACAGAAATCAAGCTTTCTCTTGACTTATTCTGGAGAGAGGACATCAAGCCGGATATGATCAACTTGGGCTTGGCCTTCTATGGAAGATCTTTCAAGTTGAAAGACCCTGGCTGCTCTGACCCTGGCTGTGAGTTCAAAGGTGCTGGCGACAAGGGTCGATGCACTGATACTAAGGGTATCCTATCCTATCGTGAGATCAACGAGAAACGGGGACCGGCAGGCACGTTCGAAGGGTCATTTACCATGCATGACAAGGATGCGGCTGTCAATTACATGGTATTTGGTGAAGATCTGGATGACTGTGAGCATCCCGGTGTTTGGATTTAGGGAACTATATACTAACTTTGTTTCTTAGGGGTTTCCTTCGATACGAAGGAGACTTTCGAGCAAAAGATCAATTACGCAAACGACCTCGGCCTTCGTGGCCTCCTCATCTGGGCTATTGACCAAGATGATGATCGATACACGGCGCTGAAGGCTGTGACCGGAGACGAGATTAGCCCCAGAGTGAAGGAAAGTGAAGCGCTGGGTCATTGGGATGTCAACAAGTGCTACGTCAGCGAATGCAAGGAGGATTGTCGTGATGGATTTACGAGGATGGTAAGAGTCATACCTGGCACCATCGGCCGAGTTTACTAACAGGATTGATGCTTAGACGAACTTGAATGACGACGCAAAGACGAAGAAGGGATGCGGAGGCAATCACAAGCAACGAAGTCTATGCTGTCCATCCTGGGGTGCTCCAGATCCCTCAACATGCTCGTGGAAAGGCTCTTGGCCTTCTTGTTCTGAGACATGTGAGAAGGGTGACATACTCTTCGCTACAGACCATTATGGAAACGGAGGCTGGGGGTGTAGCTCCGGAGCCACGAAGAAGTTCTGCTGCCCGGCGAATAACGGCAACAGAGCCGTGGCGTCTTGCGGCTGGTTCAGCAAGGACTCGTGCCCCAAAGAACGACCCCAAAAGATCTACAGTCATACCGAAGGCCAGCAGCTTGACAGCGAGACTGTCTTTAGTTCACGGACGTTTTGCTGCCCCAAGAAACCCGAATTCAAAAACTGCAAGTGGCATGGCGATGTTGGTTCGTGTAACAACAACTTCTGCCCCAAGGACAAAATCCAGGTTCTGAGTAGTAATACTCGTCCTGGAGGAAGGTGCAACTATGGCCGGAAAGCTGTCATGTGTTGTGACCCTCCAACTGGGTAAGAGTTATGCGACAAAATGCTTGATGTGTATGGATGGCTGATTGTGTTCGCAGAGATGATGCTATTCTTCCTGTAGCTCTGGAAGATCTTTTCCCCTATGTCATTCCTGAAGACAGCGAGCCAATCTACTACGAGTCCATCGACAGTGAGTTTCGCCCCCAGCACCATCGTGACAGTGCCCTTTGGTAGGCGCTGTGACAGTCTGATTATGGTTTTACTGACAAATCGGCCCCCAAATCTAGATTTCTCCGAAACGATCCCCGTCAATGAACACGAAGAGAATGATCCCAATGAGCAGCCTTTTGGTAAGATTGAACAGCCACATTCGTAAACGATACAATCGGATTTGCTAACAGCTTGAGTAGCATGGATCATCATGGTCGGCGACGAAAAAGACGTTCAATCACTTCGGAAGCGTGACGGATCCCATCTCGAGCTCTTCGACTGCCCTAGCCCATCTCGAGATGATTACCAAGCCCAGAAACTCAAAGCCGTTTGTATGTCAGAGGGCGACCAGAGTAACTGTGAGGACCTCAATTTCGGAGGTGCTCACGGGACGATTGTGCGACTCCCGGAGCACTGCGGATCTGACGAATGGGTCCGTGTCATCTCTTTTGAGCTGATCAACGACCACTCAGTACCATCTCACCTGCAGAAGCGTGCTCCCCAGGGAGCCAAGGTCTATCATCTGGAGTACGACTACAACTTCCACGAGCGTCGAGCAGATGGTGGAGAGATCTTTGTCCGTATTGATGGTTCCACTCACCCAGGCTACTGGGATAGTAAGTCTCTTGGCTAAGAGAAGTCCAAAATCAACAAGACATACTAATTGCGAATCTAGAAATTGTGGCTTCAAAGACAGGCAACGGAATCTCTCGCCGAAACCCAGAGAACTGGCGACAAGACGAAATGGCTTGGTTTCAAGAACGTGGGTTCGCTCACAACGGAACCGGGAACATGAAGCGTGGCGAATCATCATCTACCAATTGGTGGTTGGGCCAGTTCAATGATCTGATCAAGAACCATAGCCATTGGGGCGTCCATAAGAAGATCGATTACAGCCAAGTTCTTTACAGTGCGTCTAAGTCTTGCCCGGGTGGGACTGACGCTACCCTCGAAGCGAGGTTAGAAGGCTCACTGAACACTACTTTCGACTACGGTATTTCACTTATTGGGACTCTGAAGCAGTTCAACTTTGACCAAGCTTTTGCCTACTTCCACGTTAGCGACCTCGATATGACAACAGCGAGTGTTTTGGATGCATATGCCAAAGTCCAGATGCAGACTAAGAAGTCACCTATTCGTAAGTATTCCATGTTCCTGACATTATCCGCGTCTAACGTTAGGGGACCAACAGTGGGCTGGTTGGATCTTTTTGGTGGAAACTTCAACGTGAAAGGTCTCGTTGAAGTTGGACCATTCTTTGATGTCCAAGCACAGCTTCGTGCCGCACTCAAGATCTCAGGGTAGGTTTCTTGCCCATGTCACTCGAGTCCATCGCTAACAATGCGATAGGGAAGTACGCGCAGGTCTTACATTTCAATCCAGTGAGTTTACTTGGATGTATCCTCAGTGAGTCTTTCCCATCTTCGGTGTCGAAGCTCTAGCTAACATCTGTCTACAGGGCCATGGAGGTATGGCCTGATAAGAAAGCTTTCACGACCTACAGCCCAACCATCGATCTTAAGCCCAACCAGGAGCTCAGCGTCAGGGCTAATGGGGACCTCACTGTTGCCATCAATCCAGCTCTCGGCTTCCAGGTCAAACTTACATGGCTCGGCAAACGACTTGTCAACGAGGACATTCGCCTCAACTTCCAGACTGACTACACCTTTTCGGTAACTGCAGAGAAGAACAGTGTGTCTACTTGCGACGGACTCTTGATGGGAGTTGATTTGGAGTACGGACTCACGGTTGATGCATCCAGGCCACTCCCAGGCTGGAAAGGCACAGGCAACCACCACACCGTCATCGCACCAGTAACCGTTCAACTGGCAGAAACCCAGTGTAAGAAATGGAACGCCTCCAAAACCGATTCCAACATCGGCCAGAGCAAAAGATCGATTGATGTCATCCCATACAACGCCCAGACAAACCAGTTTGAGCATCTCTTTTCCCGCGCCGATGTTGAGGAAGACGCACTTTTCCCTGATACGGCAGGATCATCCCTCAGATGTCTCAAGGACTTCAAGACACCCACTGGAAATTGCCAAGATCGTACCGGTGATGATGATGAGGACGAGGACGGGGTTCTGGTGGCAAGGGATCCGACAAGAGGATCCGACAAGAGCGGCTTTTCTTTCTGCAATGGCCACCATGCTATCACTGTCAGAGGCTTGGGCTTCCCAACTTCTGGAGCCATGACGAGAGCAAGCGGAAAGTACAAGGACATGGAATTTGAAACCTGGGGACCCAAAGACACGACCGACTGCGACGACTACACATTTGAGGCATCAGAGAAGCCCTCAGGCAAGAAGTCTAGACTGTACCAATCGGAGCATGTGTTTGAATGGCAGAGCCTCAAAGGTTTTCTACAGTACATTGGAGACTTCGGAAAGGGGAATGAGGTGGGCCAAAGCCCGTATGTTGGCTGGAAGATAAAAAATCCAGCGGTTGGGAAAGCCGCAAAGGGAGTCAAGGCGTCGAAAGAGATCGAGTTTTGCGACTACATGTGGCTCTGGTGGGAAGATTTGAGGTTCGAATACAAGGGCTGGGAATTGAGCGCCGTCAATCACCTGAGGTTGGCGATCCCGAACACCGACTTCTACACAGATGAGTTACAGCTTCTCTGGAGTGGTGCTAATACAGTCAAACAAACGTATGTTGACACACCCTGGTCTTGATGGAGGAAGCTTTCAGAGCAAGCTAATGCTGGTCATTCTAGTTTGTGGCAGCCCAACGAAAAATACAAGATCCGAACCCCAGAAACGATGGAGGGCTACCTGGCTGGCAAGGTAGAGGGTAAAAGGAGGTATGATGTCAACGATGCAATCAATGTTCTTCGAGATCTCATGTTTGCTGTTCGTTACGTAAGTGATACCATACACATACCGATGGAAAGGCTACGCTAACACCCTGCAATAGATGAAAGCGCCAAGCGTCAAGAGAGTCATGTTCACCCAGGCTGATCGGATCTACAAGCGACTGTAAGGATACATAAAAATCCATGATAAATAAATGGACTGACTAGTGTTACAGGAACGAGTTTGAGGAGATGTTTGTCAAGAAAGGAGTAAGTCCATCATAGGCCTCGAACCATTAGACTCTGCTAACACTAGTTCTTTCTACCAGAAAATCGCAGATCACAACAAAGATGTTTATGTGAAACTGGACCTCGGAACAGAATGGCAGAAATGGTGCAAGCAGTCATACGTAGTAGCAAACACGAAGCAACAAGGTACGCAACTTCACACAGGAAGTGTTCATCGATATGAATGTCAAGGCTAATTCTTACACTTCGAAACAGTTTTCCTCGAAGAATGGATTACGCGAATAAAGACGGAATACCTGGGCGACGAGGAAGACGAAAGCGATGGAGATGGTGAAGGTTCAGGTAGCGAGGATGGTGAGAGCTCAGGTGATAAGAGTGGAGGGTCTGATGCAGGGTCTGGTGGCGGGACTGAGCTCAACGGGAAGATCAGGGAAAGAGTTCAAGCGCTGGTTGACGTGTATGAAGAGTACAAGAAGACGCCATGGACCAACCCATTCAACTGGGATTAGAAGACTGGCAAACTGACTCTGGTCAGAAAGTGCTGAGAAGATCACCAAAGTATGTCGAGCTCTAGAGATATGTCTGCGCATTTCTGTTGACAAAGTTATAAGCATACCTCTCGACGGCAGCCGCATCGGATAGTCTATGCACCTCTGTTCAAAACTTGGCAATCCCTGACAAGGAAAGGCTTGAGACAGCTTTGACCTGATGAGAAAGTTATGCCCAAAAAAAGACTAGTTAACTGGGGACTAACATATGAAACTCCGTGCAAAGTTGGAATCCTCTATCAAAGCACTCAGAGCAAGCCAGTTGATCGCTTTTAGTACACTCAATACATTGGTAGCCCCTGCCACGCTCAACAGTCAGAGTGCATACATCACACCACCATAGAGATGAGTCAAAGACAATTGGACTGGCATCTTTGGATGGGGGCTCGTAGCGAGTGTATGCACCACGAGTGGGTATATCCATCGATGTTTGTTGGTCCTCAAGCAGTTGTATCAGGTTAGAGTTGCCAGTCCGTCGTGCCCACCAGAGAAGGCTTCGGCCAATTGGAGCCCACGGATTGATGGTTGCTCCTCTCGAGATGAGAAGCTTCACTACTTCGAGGTGGCCATTAGCCACTGCAGGAAATAATGGGCTCGACCCGATCCAATCAGCGGAGTTCAGATCAATAGAATCTTTAGATAGGAGAAGATCCACCATCTCAAGGAAGCCATAACGAGAAGCAATAAACAAGGGCGTGCAGCCGCAGTGATTTCGTAGGTTGCAGTGAGCAGGAGAGATGTCGAGAATTAGCTTGACCACCTCGATGTGGTTCATGTTTACTGCAATATGTAACGGTGTATCACCATACGTGTTGAAAGTTGCAATGGTCGCCTTAGCTCCGTGCTCAAGCAATATTTTGGCAGCTTCCATATAGCCATCAGCTGATGCAGATTGTAATGTCGTGTCGCTGTCCACATCTTGGGTCGCAACTGTTTCTCCAGCGCCATGATCTAGCAAAAGTTTGACGATATCTGATCTACCTTTCCTCGATGCAACATGCAGCAGAGTCTCGCCTCGCGTCGTAGAAGTTGGGATAACTGTCTTTGCCCCGCGGTCGAGCAGTTCTTTGACGACTTCCACATGGCCACAGAGTGTCGCAAAATACAGCGGCCAATGTCCATTACCGCCAATTCCTGGCACGTTAGCTCCGCATCTAGGATAGCTTAACAATTCTGCTGGTTGACTATGGTCATCGTCACTGATAGTTTTCATATCCGATGGGAATATCTCATCGCTATTCACAGTCGTCAGTGTGGCTTCTGCTCCGTGATTTAGAAGCAGCTTGACCATTGCGATATGTCCATAGCGAGAGGCCAGGACGAGTGGTGAGTAACCATCGTCATCAAAAACAAATATCGAAGCTCGAGCTCCATGCTCAAGCAGAGCTTTCGCAGTCTCAATATGTCCTCCACTGGATGCAAAATGTAGTGCATGACGTTGTGATGGGTGAACGTCTGTCACCAGTGTCTCAGGCCCGTTTTCAAGTATCAGCTTTACCACCTCGGAGTGCCCAAAGTGGGATGCCAGGTGTAAGGGGGTATGTTCTTCTTTACTTCTAGTGGTCAAGCTCGAACCACTTTTGATAAGAAACTCGCAAGCCCTGACATGGCCCATTGTCAGAGCATGGTGGAATGGGGTCCGACCAACTTTATCTTGTGCTGTCAAGTCTGCTCCCTGTGCGACTAAGAGCCTGATAGTTTCCTCACATCCACGTTCTGCCGCCTGGTGCAGTGGTGTTTGTCCATATCGGTCCACAATTGTCAAGTCAGCACCAAGTTGTAGGAGCTTAGAAACAACTTCAATCATGCCCTTATAAGAGGCGGGGAAGATAGGCGTCCTTGCTGCCCAGCCAATCTCATTTACATTTGAATGAGTCACGAGTGATTTTGCCATCACTGTCCAGCCAAGACAGATGGCATATTCAAGGGGGCTGAGCGGTGGCTCCAGGTCCGAGGCATTAGTGTGAGTATATTGAGTAAGGTACTTGGCCAAGCATTCGTAAACTGGGTTCTCGTCGCTTAAGAGCTTTTTGGATATCTCAAAGATAGGAACGTTTTCGAAGCTCAATTCAACATGGGAGAACCAAGTCCTAGCGGCATAATCAAGGAATGTTTTGTCAGAAGCTCTCGAACCAGTAACATCTGCCCAGACTTCAGGACGGCTGATATATTGAAGGCATACTCTTGCAAGAACAGTATGCTGTATTCTTTCGTAGCACTCTTGTAGCCGGTCATTCTGTGGAAGCCAGCTTGGGACTGGAAGTTGATGCATAAGATACTGTCGTACCGAGAAGTGCGGCATGTGAACAGTCCGATGGCCGACTAAAGATGTGTTTGGCGGTTGCTTGACCTCAAGCAAGGGGCCACAGAGTCCTATTATCTCTGTTCTGACATAGTTATCGTCAAAAGTATCGGGAAGGTCCTCGGGGTCCAATTCCTCAAACTGAGTGATCAAAACCGCTTCAGTTATTTCGTAGATAGTGAGAGGGCGAACGGCGAATGCGGTCCAGCGCAAAATAGCAAAGGCTCGGCCTGTCTCCCATTGAGACATGCTGCTAATTTTTGCCCAGTTATGATCATACAAACGATCAAGCCCGGAGGGTGTATTCTCGACAGCCTCTTGGAGCCGCTTCTTGTTCATCCCATTTCGCAGGGAATCTCCTTGCATTTTCAGCCATAAAAACTGACCTTGACACCGCTCTGTCAGTGCCTCAGCAATCGCCGTTCGAATGTCTTGGCTTTTGTTCGACAGTTTCTTGTCTACGATGGACTGAGAAAATGCTGCGGTATCGGATCTGACGTCTTCAGGTTCAATTCGGTATTCTGCAGAGTAATTTTCTGCGCCGTATATGATTGCATTCCGGATTCCTGGCTCATCACGGCTTATGAAAAGCAGTTTGACATTGCTTTCAGAAACCGTGTCAATGATATCCGATAAGAACTCAGAAACCGAGGTACCATCATTCTCGAGGTGAGTACATTCGTCCAGCCCGTCGACAACAAACGTACAGCCAGAAACTGTATCCACAACTGTTTTGAAGACCTTAAGGACAGTTCTTCGGGAGGCAACTTCACTAAGATCAGCTTCCCAGGCCTCACGAATGCATTCAAAAGCAGCGTCGTGACGCACTGCAATCTGGGAGGTCCAAGATCGTAGTGCCAAATATGGGTTGTCACGACTTTCATGATCGGACGTAAAGAAGAAATTAGCCACAGGCGTAGCCAAAACGTTCGACAGGTGCTGGACAATATGAGCACATAAAATTGTTTTTCCGAAGCCTGCTGGCCCGTTGATCCAGAGAACCCTTGACTTAGATGAATTACCCTCCATTAGCCACGATTTGAATGCCGGTCTTTCAAAAATCCAATCGCACGTGCTATCGACCCTTTTGCTGATGGAATCGTCATATCGATCGCTTGGAGGGGACTTGCCAAGCCAAAAAAATACGTTACGCCGAACCTCGGCTTCATTTTGTTAGTTAAGTAGCACAACCGTTCATACCGAATTTCTGACCTTGCATTTCATGTTTCATCATGTCTAGCATCCGCCACAGATCCTCTGCGTCAGTTTCTCCCTTGAGCCGACTTGCATGGTCGTGTTCTGCAAAACTAAGTTATATAACTGTTGCACAAACATCTCAAACATATCGACCTGCTCAATACGTTCTTCTTTGCCGCCGAGTGCCCATCTGAGTCTCTTGCGCCTCGACTGGGCCAAGTCCGCAGAGTAGGGTTCATTCTGATGTAGAGATCCAATAGTTTTGCTTGCCTGAGTGTCGACACTCTCGATGATTGTTTTTGTGATGATTCGAAGTATATCCTCTACCACTCCCGCGGTGCCTTGGTTGTCGAGCGCAGAATGATGCTCTTGCATCAGCTTACCATGCGAAAACCCAACGCTACCTCCCCACTGCTCGAATCGTGTCCGAACAGCACGAAAGCGCGTATTGAGAACATGAGAGTCGGATTTAGAAGACCGATATGACTGTACTCTGGCCAGTGACTCTAGGCACGAGTTGAACAGACCCGCAAGCCCGACAACGCCTATAGCAAGACCAGCGGCCTCCATATTGGTGTGAGGTTGAAGTGAGAATTGCAATCTGTGAGGGGTAGGATGTGAGATTTATTTTATCTCGCCATTTATGCAAGAGAGCCCAGCCAGGCTTTTCGCCAGGCTTTCAGAGCCTGATTACACCCCTTAGCAAGCTGAGTTACCCACTCAACGGCGAAAGCTCACAGCCTGGTTTCATTGGACTTTGTTTCGCCACACAAAATGACGTGTCATTTACACTGCTGAGCACCTCTAATAATTGATGCTAATCTTTTGCTTACTAAAATTGGTAATCAAACCTAACAACTTGATAGGCGCTGTAAGCTTCCTGATTTCACATTGGAGGTCCGACAAGGCTTTGTTATTGCAGCTCTGCGAGCGCTGTTGGGTTTAAATTATGTACGCATACGGGCCAATCCTCCCCCGAGCTGTCGCAGTGCAGTCTGCCTCGCTGTGCTGCAGGTCAAATGGGCCATACTGCCTCCAAGATAGAAGGCAAAAAGAAGAAAGTATTATCCTTTGCTAGTGTTGATGTCGGCCTCTTGTACCCCAGATCGCAGAGCATATTTTGGTTAGTGCAATCTACATCTCTCAACACATAATAGGGATCTCCCAAAGTAAGACGGATATGCGATTTGCAGAAGTCTTATGTTATATGACCGAGCTCATACAGTTCTGGTATCCACTACGATACTACTTTGATTGGATTGACAGTGCTTCGAAATAACAAGATTACGTTCACGCCGTTCCTTGTAGGTAGATGACAACCCTCGTCGCCATCTGACATCTTCTCGTCAGAAGTTATCCTCAAACTCCCATATCACTTTTCTTGGCCCCTAGTTCTGCAAGTCTCAACTTCTCGACGCTCCTCGGCTCGATTGTGCAAGGAAATGGTAAGGGCTTGGGATTGGGGGTCGGTGCGTATCGCATATTGATTACCACCGGCTTGTTAGTTTCAGGATCAATAGGCTTGCTAATCTCGCAAGCCCAGGCAATCTGGGCAGTAAGAATCACCAGTGTCCGCTCCGCAAAGTCGTAACCAGGGCATGCTCGACGACCATATCCAAATGGTGTGAAGTTCTGGCAGTTCGGGTGAACAGTCAGTGGTTCCTTATAGGTGGGGTATGAAGACTCTAGCCAGCGTGCCGGGTTAAAGATGAGCTGATCCGGATACATTTCCCTATCCATCAGAATGGCACTGTAACAGTTAGTCGCGATTATCATGACGATGTAGAAAAACCTACCCGTAGTTTGCATGGAATACCGTATTCTTTGGGAAAAAGTAGCCCTCGTAGATGTCGTCCTTTTCCAAACGGTGGGGAATGCCTAGTTCAGCCTGTATAGTGCGAAACCGAATGCCTTCCTTAACAATCGCCCTCACCATTGGAAGGTTGGGAATGTCGTCGAAGCAAGGTAACCTATCTGGACCCACAACTTGATCCACCTGCTCTTGAAGCTTCTTCTGCCATTCGGGATACTCCATCATGAGGTAAAGAAAGGCCAAAAGAGCATTATGCGGCGAGGCTGTACCACCACCAATCATGCTGTCGAAAGCGTACCCAGCCTCATCGTCGGTGATATCGTAGTCTTCTCGGTGTTCGATAAAGCGCCGATAAATACTAGTACTGGCTTTACCAGTCTTGACTAGATTCTCGACGTTCTGTCGTAACTCACAGATCTTGTCGTAAACTATCTTCCGGAAGGGGTCCAAATTGCCCACAGAGGGAACAAGCCATTTGGGAAAGCTGCGCAAAAATGGAAAGACATTACTCGGATATTCGTCCGGGCGGAAACATTTCAGTAACTTGTAGATGAGGGCATTCGTTTCGGTGATGTAAGGATCATCGGCTGTCTTCACTTGGAACCCCAACATAGATCGTGTCAAGACGCCGTAGGAGTAGCGCGCTAGGTGCTTATCGAAACCGCTAGGATCTTGCATCAGGTCCCGCAAAGTGATCTCGGCCTCCTCTTCCATACCAGCCAGGTATTTGTCATTGGCGGTAATCGAGATGGCACTGTGAATGAGCTTCCTTTCTCGACGCCATGCCTCTGTACTATGTCAGCACAGATCTTTGCTCTTATGGACAGACATACCATTGTTAGGCATCAACGCTGGGTTCAGGTCCCTATAGATATAAGCCACTGCATGCGGTGTCCCTCTGCTTGAGTATTTCGAGCCACGCTTATCCAACAAGTCACGCGCAACCTTGTCACTCGACAGCACGACCTGCTTTTCGCCAAGGATACTGAACTGGACGATATCGCCATATTCCTTGGCCCATCTGTTGAAGATGGGGATGAGATTGCCGTCAGAGGAGGCGAGTTCGGGTGCATTCCCAACTACAGGCCAGCCTGGAAGAATGAGCAATGGCTTGGGAGCAGATCAAACCCCAACCTACCTTTGGGCCCCGGTGGGGGCTTGGCTCCCTTCATACGCTGTCGGTTTGACACTACCTGATAAGTGTAAACTGTAACCAAGGCCACCAGGGAGAAGATGACAGATGGGTGGTATAAGAACTCCATGTTGTTTGGTTTGAAAGAAGTATTAGTTGTAGAGCCAATTACTGAGTTAATTCCGGGGGGATGTTCGACTTTATATGGTTATGTTTATGCACCATTAACCTCCACAGACTAGTCTTGTTTTGTGGCCATAATCTGACACCGTCAGCCGTTCCGAAAATCTGAACCAATTATGGCGTGGCTAATGGTATGGATGATACCCGCTCGGTGAACGAAAGAAAGTCCGGTGGTTGTTTGAAAGACTTTCTCTTTAAGGTAGCAGCCGAACAGTTGTGTGGTCAAGGTGAAAAAAAAAGATGTTCCTTAATCATGTTGAAGTCGGCTTGCTTTGCATCTTGTGGAGCAGAATTACGTAGCAGCCGTAACAATCTCAGCACCGCAGGCTTGACGCTTAGGTAGCGTCAGACGACGATATGCACCGGCTACGGTTTGTTCCGTTGTGCGAGTTCATCGCTCTCATACGTCACTTACTAAGCTTTACTCCGGGGTTGAGTTTAATATGCTCCCATTGGCTCGTTGATATGTCTCCGCTTACGGGGATCGACCACGGTCTATATAGTAATACCTAGCTGATCAAGATATTGCGTGAGTCACTATTCCCGTCAATCGGACACATAAGTTTGATAAAAAGAGTTTCCATGAGACATGGGGTCCGAGAGCCAGAGCATGTTTTTATGCCAAACATGCGCCTGAAACTTTGAATTGAGAGACCTTCGTAAGCGACTGCGTCTAGAAAATTGATATCTGCAGACACTTTGAAAACGTGAGACAAACCACAAGTCTTTCAAATCGGTCGAGTCAAGATAATATTGATGTTTGCTCGTATTATATTTGGTGTTCCTATGAGAAAGCGGCACCTTTATTCGTGAGTTATTGGCATACAAGAGAAGTATTGGTTGATGGAGTGGTGCGAGATCAATTTTGGTAAGTATTGGCAGGACGCCTGCCGACATGAGTCATGAAGATCTAGGCTCCAGCCAAATTCGATTCAGCCCTATGGAAGCATGGTTGTAAATAAAGTTGCATATCACAGCCTCAATGCGCCCATGGACCCCAGACTCTAGGTGTGACTCATGCGGTGAGATTGGCTAAGCCTCAAGTATAAGAACCAACACATTCGCCAGTTGAGCCAAAACCTTTTGATCTAGTTCATCAATACACATCATGGAAAGAGTACGAAAGACCTTTTTCGATCCCTTGGCAAAGTCCAAGGGTCGGATCTCTGAGATCTTGCAAGAGCTCCCAGTAGGATCAGCACATCCATTCAGTCCTGAAGGCATACTATTATGTCGGACGGAAAAGGGAATCGAAGAGATCGATATCTCTGGCTACAATGAAGAGTATTTTTACAATGCGGTTGACTTGGGCGAGATGGGTGAAACCCTACTACGGCGGATGGCCGGCTTTCGATCCAATTTGGGTAAGATTCTAAGGGTAGTTCTTTCGACGAACCAGCACTAATTGATCAAAGGCGTTTTCGATGATTTCCAGATCATGCAAGCTCCGGCTGCTACCTTCAAAATTCCCATCGTGTCAGGAGAAATCACCATTCTCGCAGTTTCAGAACGCACCCCCACATATTATGACTTCTGCTTTGCTGACGCGGAATGCAACGCCTGCTGTTGGCTAGAACGAGACACCTTTTCCGGTATCAGCCATAGTGGTGATTTGCTGAATGGTAATGACCTACTGGACTATGTCAAGATTTACAAGGAACGACTTACGGAGAAGCCGATTTGCGTCTTCATTTCTGGATACCAGAAGACGCGAATCACGAGATTCTTGGGGACGAATCCAGCGCTGCTTGTTGCTGATCACGTTGACAAGGTACATTCGTAATGAGTCGTGTTTTTGATGACTTGTGCTAAACATGTTTAGATCTTGTACATCATCCCAGTTCCCTTGGATGCGGCCACCATTGGAGACGCTACCATTTGCTGCCCATTGGTGATTAAGAAGGATGGAGACTCTCTTATCTGCTCGATATTGCCGACTGCCACCACGGACACGAACATGATGTGCCATAGCAAGCAGTTGATAAGTCCTTGCTTCCCCGAAGCTATCAAGAGAGCAGACTTCACTGTTGCTGCGCCCCAAGTAGATGTCCCACAAAGTGAGTGTTTTTCCATGGAGCAGAGTGGTTATATACTTTTTCGATACAGGCTGACATGAATACAGTCACGAACGTTGGGGAGGTCCGAGAGACCGACGCGTCTACGGGAAGCCATAATGAAGTGTTGGCCAAGCGCAACGCCGTATTGACTACCAACCCTTCAACTCTGCCAAGTTTCCTTGACTCTGCCGACACGCAGATTGTTCGCTTCGGAACCGGCCTCGATTTTGTTCAAGACAGAGGCTTAGAGGATGAGGCTAAGCGCTCTGCCGTTGTCCTTCCCTGTGTCTTCGGATCTCAACTCCAAGGCCCCGTCCTTCTAGCCACAGGAACAGTCCCATCGAACGTTCCTTTCCAGGATGAGAAGTCTTTGTGTGCTTACTACGAACAACTAGACGGCGTCGTCGTGGTTGTCGACGAACGGATGACCGATAATGCCCGAAACCTCGCCACTGGTCTCAGAATTAATGCTGTATTCATTGTACAGCTGATTCCGGACCAGAAGCCTAGGAGTGCTGTTGAAGTATCAAGGGTGTTGAGCTCGGCAAATATCAACGCAGTGACAGCGCTTGCAGGACCTCAGTCTCTGATTTTAGTTAACATCGATGAGAGTTTCTACTTCTACCGCGGCTTAGCAAACCCAACGGTGTTCGATACTACCAAGCTGGAATTCGGAGCCGATGTTACTTCCATCGTCGAATCGACGAGTTTGAACTCTTTGCTGATTGAGAAGATCCCTCGCCTGGTCAATCTCGAGGATGAAAACACCATCGTTTTGCCATCGTCTGCTCAAGTCGCTCGCCCCCAAGACTTACAGAAGCTCTTTGAACAGATGTCCATCTCCAAGATCAAGGCTATGCAGGCTGATATCGAAGCCGCTGTTCCACAGCTACAGTCTCTCCTTAACCAAAAGGATCTACAGCAGCTTTCCAAGGACTTGGTCACCACGCTTTCTGACAAGATTAACAAGGTCACAGCACCATTGAGAAGCGAGTACATCAAGTTTATTTCCGGCGGGGTCGACATTGATAATAAGGACTTCACCCTCAAGAAGAACAAGATGCTAAATGACTTGAGGAAGACCACCAAGGAGACTCAGAGTGCTCTTGAGCCAGTCATCTCAAGTCTGGCCAATATGATGTCTTCTCAAACGACTTCCAAGAAGACTCATGATATGAAGCGACTTGTTCGACAGACGCAGATTCAGAACAATGTTGAGGCTACCAAGTCGATGACTTTTGACACCCTGACTGGTCTACTTGAGACGCACGCAGAGGAGATGGGTGTGATGTTGCTGAACATTGAAACGGTCCCGTATCAGCAACTTCTGCGCAACTTGAAGAATACCACCATTGATGCCAAGTAAGTCTTCCTATCTATCCCATCATCGCAGCTGAGGCTATTCTTTTGTTACTGTGTTGTAGATGACTAACTCGTAACAGGCCATGCTGTGAGCTTGACTCCCGAATTCTACATCTCGATGGCTTCGACGCCGGTATTATCATGCAGCAATCTCAGACCCAGCACCACGGGCCACTGAAGAGCCAAGATGGGCCATCTCATCCCACCCTAGCACTGCCCTATCTCAGCCAAGGAAAAGGATCAGGCTCGATGCTAGCCTGGGTATGCTGGGACGAATTCGTCAATCTCAAGAGCCCATACACGGTGCGATGGATGGAGAAGTGCAATGAGTCACATATCGCCGCATTGCGAATCATGATGCGAGACACTCTCAGTCGTGCAGTAGCCTCGAGAGAGTTTAACTTCCATTCAGGCAACCCTGAGATTGGTCATCTGATGAGCTCCTTGCTTATGGCTTCGATGTCAAAGCTTGCGGGTATGAGGACGACTGCGCCAGTTGTGTTGGACACGGCTGAGGATACAGTTACAAGACTGATGCGAGGTCTCTTTGGCAATCTGATGACTATCGCTGGATCGGGAGTGCGTCCTTTGAGCATGGTCTGGCAACTCTTCGGCCTCAATCCCCAGTATGACATCCCCGTCACAGACGCCGACTGGGTCTGGTATGAGAACACTGTCGAGTTGTATCCCTACACTGGCTGGCCTATCAAGCAATTCAACGACAACCTCGGCAAGCTTCTCGACAAGATCATCCTTCGGGCAATCACCAAGAACGAGAACGTCGCTGAAATCAAGGCAAGCAAGATGTCCGAGATGCTAAGGTACTGCAAGCTTCGGAACATCCAGCTTGAGCATTGTCGCACTCTGATCACGATCTTCGAGAAGATGCTCACCTCCGAGGACTCCGACATCCCAGCTATTGCATCACGACTACTAGAAAAGGTCCCTGGAAAGTTGGAGAAGCAGACGAGCGGTTTCACTAGGATGATGAAGTACGTCGCTCACCTTGCCGATGGAGGCGAGCGACGTACGGCCGATGACTTGGTCTACGCCAATGTCTACACCAAGCGCTCAGCTGCTTTCAAGGACCTTAAGATCAAGGTAGCAGACGCGTGCAGGGAAAAGGATTGGGATACAGCTAAGGCCAATTGCCAAGCTATGTTGGATAAGCACCAGGAGATCGCTGCCGAGTGGCACGTGGACCCTGAGAAGTTGAAGGTTCAGAACTTGAGGATGTATCGACAGCTCCTCGATGCGGACCACCCGTTAGACTACTGGACTTGTGACAGGGAAACAATCAGAAAGATCATTGACGATGCGGAAAAGCGACGTGTCCCATGGCAAGTCGGCAAGGACGACTCTGCTGGTGGCGAGATTGAGTCTCTTGATGAAGACTTTGTCAATGAGATTCTGACCGGAGTACGACAGAATCCTTCCGCTAATGCCCAAGAAGCGAAGGGCAAGTCCGTCATCAGTGCAAAGGCTATTCCTCAAGACGGTTTTTCGCAATTCGAGTCGTCTTTGGCTCCTAGCTTCATCAAGACGATGGAGAAGGCTTTGTCGCCTGGTGATGTCTGCACGATTCTGAAGGTTCCTATCAGTACGATGCGTATCTTTGTTCGTGCCTTGAACCCGAACTTTGAGTGGGAGAATCTGGGTCGGCATTTTAGAGTAGTGGTTTTGGATTTGCTGAAGAATCGTTCGAATCGGGTTGAGAGCCGTCCTGGCTCTAAGATGTTGATGATTGGGTGATCTTGGAATGTCTGTTTATGATTCAAGGATAATAGGTTATTTCTTTAGTTACAGTTTCGGTTATAATGATCACTATGATAATGCAACAGAAAGAATTGACGAAGGCTGGTTCTCACGGGGACATCCACTATCAATTGAGTATTACACAACTGTTTGGCCACAGTGCAACTTCTAGAAAACTCCGTTCATTATCAATGCAGCACAAATACAACCCATCATCAAGACACTGGTCTCAAACCCTGCAGTATGCAATGACACGGCCCCAGAGGGTGGGAATTCCGACTGAGGTATCCGGCTACCGTCAAGGACATTGTTCGGCGCAACACAGACCATCTTGCTCTCACCCACGTCTCCAGACTGCACGGAGAATAATAACGGAATAGGTTGGCGCACTTTGAGGTCATAAGCGTCGAAAATCTCTAGCTCGTTGTCGGCCGGAGGAAACGATCCTCCTGGCAAGCCCCCATAAGTTCGGTAATCACTTGGAAGGTCGATTTCTGGCAGATCGCCCAGTGTACAGCTTGAGCTGGAAAAGTTGAGTGGAGTGACTAAGAAACTGTTAACCCCGGTTGAAAACAAGATGATATGGTTTCTAATGATTGAGAACCAACATACTTTGGCTGAGGGTGAAATTTCGCTCGCACTTGTCACTCTTAGGCGATTGAGGGCATCGGCCGCTGTTGGGATACGATATTTTCGTGAGCTCTTCAATGCACTCGTCGCTGAGTATCCCTTCGCAGGAACCATCGGCCTCAGTCGAATTGGTAGATGTTTCGTTGAAACCAGTCATCATATAGGCGCAGACAAATGTTTCATTGCCTTTTCGAGATCCAACAAGTGATTCTGGCACGCTAAGGTAGATACTGATCGCCTGATCAGATCGGTATTCGCCGATCCGTACATTCGGGGCTCGTGTGTCAGTGAGGGCGACGGATATTTCCCATGGGTCATCTTGTCCTTTGAATGTGGCTTCGACAGTGCCGGTGGAATTGTATAAGCGTTTGTCGGCGATGTCTTTAATGGATACTGGACAATCTTCGAACGAAGAATTGTTACTTTGAGCCAGGGCCCCTGCGATGAGGCAGAACGAAGTTGTAACCTCGGTTACACGAGCCATGGTGGATTTTCAACGCGACAATCCATCTACCAACGAGACATATCGCCTAGCGAAACTTACACCGTCTATAACTTATACGTAGAGAGAAAGTTGGGTTTAGGCATGATCTCATCGAGATTTCTCATCGGGCCAAGCCGTCCGTGACCGAACACAAGTTATTAGTGGCCAGTGGCATCTTGAACAATGACGCAGAAACCCATCCGCGTTCAAGCTAGTGAATCCTTTGCACGGTCAGAAGAATGACAGATTCAGCTGAACTCTTCAACACCAATGAGAAGCAGGCTGGGTTTGCTCGGCACAGCCTCGCACGGTCAGCCAAGAGCTACTAGAAAAGGATCGTGCCAGGCCGCCGTCCACTTAAAAGAGGAGTGATCTATCACGGTC
Organism: Fusarium stilboides; assembly: GCA_014822085.1. Taxonomy (NCBI): domain Eukaryota; kingdom Fungi; phylum Ascomycota; class Sordariomycetes; order Hypocreales; family Nectriaceae; genus Fusarium; species Fusarium stilboides. The sequence continues at coordinate 165,299 of JAASAY010000292.1, read as the reverse complement.
CACGGTATGACGTAGATGTCTTGGCCAGGTCTAGTGGATTACTGTCCGATGATTACTTACCCTAGACTGTGGACTCTTCTGACCTTATTTAGTAGAGTAAGCTCCAGCAAATTCGCTCTGCAAAGTAGCTTTCGCTTCCATTTGATAATAACAACGAACATATCTCGCTACGCTACATGACCATATTTGACTTCTGATCTGATTCGCCTAACGTCAATATTGGAGGCTGTATCACAGATCAGGACGGAGGCCAACTGGCCCATCAATTTGCCATGTTACAGGCTTATCCTGAGTACAAGTTTGGTCGAGCGGACCGGTCGCGGAGTTGTCCTTACAGACGGTAGGAACATCAGACCATCCTCGATAGTCGGCATGGCTGGCTAGTCAGCAGTAGTAGCTGGAGAGCAATGGGTTGACATACCTGTCTCCGACATCATGGTAGACCATAACGCGGAACTCTTCCTTTTCGCCAGCCCAGAGCGTAAAGAAATAATGAGTTTCACCGCATGGAAGGAGGTCATCAGGCTCGGGGAATGCAACGCTTGTTGCCGAGCAGTCGAGATTGTCGGCGTCGACACCGTTGACCTTGAACGAGACGCTTTCGATCTGGAGGCCAGCCGGGGTGCCTTTCTTGTGGATGGAAAGGTCAGACACTGTTATTGTCTCTCCGCCCGCGAGGCCACGAGCGATGAAAGCAAACAAGGTGGTGTAGACTGCGGTGCGCATATTTTCTCTGTTTTGGAATAGGATCAAGTAGTGTGTTGTCTTCGTGTTAGAGAAAGATTACCGGGGGGGGTTGAAAAGGAAAACAGCTGCCATTTATGAAATAATGGGCTAAGCGAGTTCTATCATACGAGTGGTGGCTTTATTACTTAATCGGAGCAGGAATTTGTAATTCGTCAGGTTATGTTATTCACGCCGCCAAAGGATGAGGCGCAGCAATAATATTGGCAAAAATGCAGATTGCTATACGATACGGGCGAGGTGCCAAGTCCGTCGGGTCATCAGATGCCCGACGGACTGGCATTTTGGCAGTGCTGAAGACGCCTGAGGCATCCATTTGTATATCAGTGATACGTGATAAGATCTTTTTGGAGGGTCACGTGTAGATAGGGAAGATAGACCCGGCTTTGGGGTCCACAACACCAACCTTGCCTCAATTTGGCCTCTTCATGCCTTGTAGATACCTTCATGTGTGCCCCCGTGCCTCGTGGTGCGTATTATGCATGAATCAGCCGGCCTTTCGGCCCGACCCTTTTTAGTTAGCTACATCAGTACACACACGTCCCAGGCCAGCTCTAATAGATCTGCTGTCTGATAACTACTTACCCTAGACTTTCGATCTATCTAACCATATTCAAAAGAGTAAGGCCAGCAAATTCCCAGTATTAGAATACTCTTTATTTCCGACTGAGGACAGCGATAAGTATATCTTATCATATTAATTATATATCTACGAGGTGGTGCCGCTCTTGTGGGCAGTCTTATCCTTCCTCGGAATTGTCCCGAAATATAGTCCAAATCCAGCGGTTTGGATAATGACTTCCCTCACGATGCATGCATAAATATAATAGACACAAGTATCGAAAGCAAAAACTCTGACAAGATTATATTCCGGCTGATATTAAAATAGATGATCCTTCTTTCATGAACAAAGTGGTCACCAAATCAGAAGCTCTTATCCTGTCTAAATCCTCCCGAAAGCTTGGCCATATGCTCTTCTCACAAACATTTGTGTCAAGATATCAAGCAAATAGCGTCAACGAATTTCACGCCCTTGATCTGGTAATAATCCTGACTTATTACATCTTGATCACAACTTTTCCAAAGTTCTGTCTCTTCCACTGATACTCGTATGCATCTTTGGTCTCTTCGAAAGAAAAGACCTTAGGATCAACAACGGGGCGGATCTTGGCCGAGTCAATTGCCCGGTTCATCTCCATGAACTGTTGCTTAGAACCGACAAAGGTACCTCGCACCATACAAATATGGTTCAACGCGTCCATCAATGGTGGAGGCCTATCGCTATCGGCAGATGTCAAGAACCCAATGATGGTGATAAGACCCTCAAGTTTGATAGCCTCAAGCAATTGCGCAATGCTAGCAGCCCCACCGATCTCAAGGATGTGATCGAATCCTAGACCTTCGGGAGTCAAGGCTCGGGCCGACTTGCCCCAGCTGGCATCATCTCGGTAGTTGACAATCTTCAGAGTTCAGCCTTTTGATTGGATGACGTCGTAGAAACAACCGTGGCACCTGCAGCAGCTGCAAATTGAATTGCTGCAAAGTTGACACCACCTGTTCCCTGGGTCGAGACCCAATCTCCAGCCTTGACAGCCTTAGACTGGTAACCGTATAAGGCATTCCATGCAGTAAGAGGAGCTTAGGTCAAGGTACTAGCTTTAACGGCGTTGAGAGTGGTAGGAGCGTTGACAAGAGTATGTTTGCCAAACACAGCGTATTTGCGAAGCGTTCCAGCGACAGCGCCTCCATGGCTACTCCCAACAGCTTGAGGGGTGACGGGGTTTGTCTGGTGGTGCTCGTTGAAGAGCGTGCAAACCTTGTCGCCAACGGCAAAGTCAATGACCTTGGATCCAACAGCCACAACTTTACCGGCGCTATCAGAACCTGCTGCCACTTGGGTCTTCATGGTGAATGGGTAAAGGCCCTAGAGACGAGATTAGTTTGCCACGACGGAGCCGCCACGCTCAATATCTACTCACCCTGGGAATAGCAAGATCGTGGTAGTTCAGAGATACAGCTCCAATTTCGATAAGAACGTCATGTTCGCAGATGGGAGGGAGCTTGTGGTCGTTGACAAGTTCAAGAGATTCGAAACTCTCCTTGTTGATATCAGTCACAGACCAGGTGCGAGTGGAGGTAGGCAAAGACATTGTGATTTGACTTAATGGTTGAATGGAGTTTGTAGATTCAGTTCAAATTGTGATAGTATACATCGGAGAGGGGATGTAAGCCATATATAAATCCTTAACTCGAACTCTGTAAACATTCAATATTAGTTTGGCATGCTTGTGACCACTCCACCTGACAGGTCAGGTCTCCATATGCATTTGAAAGCATTTCAGCCAAGTATTGTAAGATCACTAAACAAAAAGAATTTGCAGACGTTTATCTAAGTGTACATGTAATTTCAACCTGGAGTTCTCCCCGAATCGGGCTTGTTAATAAACTTCCCGGACGGGATCTTATGTAACCCTCTCTTCCTGCAAAGGAATAAATAGTCGCCGCTCCTTGTTGATCTCTTGAATGGTTGAATAGTTGCAACCATCCAGACACGCATGGATCAGGTCACCCATAGCTTATTGATTGGCTAATATGGACCCATCAAGCGCGGCGACTTAATAAGGTTCCGCAAGGTGCTGTACTAAAACGCGGCAGATTTTTGACGGTCGGATCCGATTCTGAATCAGGCAGGCTAAAACGATTACGACTAACCCCCTGTAAGTATTGGGCATGATACTGTTTTGTGTTAAAAGAGAATCTCTTTCTTCTAGATGCGCGGTCTCGATTTATTTCTTCGAGATACTAGACAAGGCATATATGTATATATCTCGTTGTACCCATCTAAATTGGGAGCTCACAACATCTGTCTCACAATGACACTACATCTTCACCAAAAAATATAATTTTCTTCTCCCTATACAAAGAAGATATCTCTGTCCTCTTGGAGTCTCAGTTGGACGACAAACCTTCAGAGTTAAGCATTCATAAGCTCAAAACTAAAGGTCGTACCAGAAGTGATCACTATGCCGCGATCTTTTGCCCTTGCTATTGCTCGTGGGGAAAAGTGGTCTCTTTTACCCAACAGATAGTAATAGAGCTTTCAGACCCCAAATCACTGAAACGCGGCCTTGTTGGCGGTCAAGAAATCCTTCCAGCTCGTAGGCTTCAGTCCGACACTTTCGACCAAGTCCAAACTCTCCTTCAGATCCCGTCCAGCGTAGTAGCCAGGCTCCTCAATGAACAAGTGATTCTCAAGCATCTCATCGGCCAACGGTCCGGGAAGGAAGCTCTTGTATGTAGCTGCATCGATAGGGACGAAACGCGCCTTATTGCCCGTGACTTCTTCAAATTCGGAGACGATGCGCGTAGGAGTATAGTAGTCAGCTGCGGCGAGGATTTGCTTACCCAAGACCTTGGGCTGATGACGAATGGCCGCGACGACAAATTTTCCTATAGTCCAGATATTAGTATTGGTTATAGGTCTCATATGATTGCCGATCTGATCGAGCGGCAAAGAGGGTTAGAGACTTACCGATGTCGGACTCGGCATCGACAAGTGGGAACTTGGCCTTGTCACCAACGGGATAGGCGAGCGAGTAAACACCATCTTCGCCCTTCTTGATCATCTGCAACGCCGTAAAGTTGCTCATGAAATATCCAGGAAGCACGAATGTACTCGGAATAGACTTGGAGCGGATATAGCGCTCCACCTCCGCCTTGTCATCGAAGTGAACGACATGCTTGAGGCGTCCGTTGGTGGTCTCAGTAACGTGAAGCAGAGAAGAGTAGATCAGATGCTTTACTCCAACATCAGATGAGACATCTGCAACATTCTTGCCGTGAGCTTGCTCCTGGGTTCCACCGCCAGACATGAAATCTGGTGTGGTGACAAGAAAGACGGTGTGGGAGTCTTTCAAGGCATCGGCGAGCGATGCTTTTGAGTTCATATCGGCCTGATAATAGCGTCAGATTCGGTACGAGATTTCTGCGACGGGACATGAGCTTACAGAAACTACTTCGACACCTTTCTCGGCCAAGGCTTTAGCCGCGGGCTTGGATGCATCACGAGTAATTCCTCGGATCTTGTAATCTTTGGACAGCACCGCATCAGCGAGGACAGCTCGGATGACGGAACCGCCTTGGTTTCCGGTGGCGCCAAAGACAGTCAGGATCTTAGACATGGTTAAAGAATGATTTTTGAAAAGAAAATTGTTTTGCTGGGTGTGTGAAGATGTATGAGACGACCAGAAGATAGATCGTTGAGACGTATGAGAGTGAGGATTGTAGGACAGGTCAACGCTAAATTGAAAGCTATACCTGTTAAATATACTCATCGGTGGGTCAGGAATAAGGAATGTTTTGTCATCTGTCGGTATAATGTGAAACTCTATTCTTATGATGAGTTAAACTGTTGGCCGGCTTAGATATCTCGGACTAGATCGGAGGCCGACACCGATAGAGGACCGACCATGCGATGGCTGACAAACATAGCGGCAATTCTGAATATTTGGGGTCCGGGGTGCACTATAGCGTTTTGTGGACCAAGACATCACCTAATGCGTTTAGTGAGTTCAACGTGGCCTATCATGCTTGGTATCTTTCTGAGTAGCATTCCATCAAGCATTCTTTTCTTCTCGTAAAGCGATTGGGCATGACGCGTACCTCGCAGTCGCTTCCCGTGACTTCTACTCCTTTAAATTTCATGTAAGCTGTTTCTTTTCCCGACGATTGTAAGCTTAATACCAATCTCGAGGTGTTTTCACATAGGTTGTAGCTCCACTCAAGCACGCTCCTCTGATTGACTAAGACTTAGGTACACATGACTAAAGAAATGATGAGAGGATACCACGACTCTAGAGTTAATAAGCACCACTTGGACCCGGATTCTCTGATTGAAGACGCAGGTTTCTTTATTTCCCTGAGCCCAAGCGAAGCATGCTGATAGACCATCTGTTGAAAGGCAAAAATGGATATTGATCCAGAGCCTATTGAGACCTATATCTCAACACTATCTACTGCCACCATTCTACATCTGTCTGCCTCAGAGTGTTGGATCCACAGTGAATCTCACCGCCCCTCAAGTGATGACTATAGTAGTCATCCACAAAAGTGACATTCATACCAGCGCGTGCGTATGTTTCTTCTACCGCCTGAGCAATGACATCCACACCGTTGATAATCGGGCCGAATGGTTTGGGGCTCAGGTAGTGATGTCCGATTATAATGCCGTTAATAGGTGACGGTATGAAAGCGCCCAGCTGGTACTCGTCCTTCAGAACCGGGGGCCAGTAGTAGTCGAGGCCATCAGGTCTGATCCATGGTCCATACCCCGATTGGTCACGATACAGCGCAGGGACATGAACGACATCCTCACTGTCAAGCGGAATCTCGGACAAGAGGATGTCGAGGTTGTGGTTGATCCAAGTCTGAGCATATTTGTTTACTTCAATGAAGGTCTTATTGTCCAAAAGATTGGAAACAGACAGGTTCAAGTAAGGTGGCGCCTCACTATCGAAGCGTTCCATCTGCGGCTGAGCATCGAAGCTGATGGCTGATGTGTTACCGTGGCCAGCAGCTTGAGCATCACTCAAGATTTTGATGGCAACATCCGGACTAGCGATCCCAATCGTGAAACCCAGTTCATTGTCAAAAGGTAGGAATTGGACAAACTCATCGACATGTCCGACCATCAACCAGCCAGTTTCAAGGAAAAGTGTGTCTTGCGCTCCATTACCAAAAATGAGATTTCGTACGGCTTGTGCTGGAAGCTCTGCAAAGTGCTTGCCTTGAATAACACGGCCGGCTTTGTAAAGTACACCGTCTTGACCGCGATGAGGCGGAATAGTCTCGAGGTTACCGTAGCTGTTGATGGTATGGTAGCCAAACCCAGACGCCGAAAAGCCAATACCTGGACCATCTGCTGGTTGAAACCCGCCGATACCGGGACCTCGAAGTTGTTCAAAGATTTGACGACCGCCAGTTCGAGCAGATTGCGCGGACCGGAGCATGATGCGGATAGAAATAGGACCATCGGGGCCTGGCATGCTAGCATATGCCGGCTCAAGGATATCTTGGGCCCAGATATCAGAAGACTGATTGAAGAGCCACAAGGAATTCTTAATGCCAGCCACTTCACGTGCTTCATCTAGCTGCTGAACAAAGTATTGCTGAATGGGTTCAGAATCGTTGGCGAATGTGCTGACGAGCGTTTCGACACGCTGTAGTGGGTGATGTGTAAGGACCGGAGCCACTTTGAGGGCAACCGAGTCGCGAACATAATCTTTGTGTCCAGGCGTGTTGTGAACGTCAAAATTGACAGTTACATGACCATCCCAAACCTCGGCCTCGGTCACAAATTCGCGACCATCAATTCCGAGCACTAGGCCCTCACGTAGCTGGGTTGCGTTGAAGTTGAGCTGCTTGTTCACCAGTCTCCATGAAGCAGTCGAGTTTGGCTTCTGAGAATCTTCCAAGTAAAAGATACGGACCCGTTCATATGCTTCGCGAGGTGTAGCGTAGATATGTGCGAACGCATCATCCGAAATGTTGGTAAGAGGTACAGTTCTCAGAGGGGCAAGATACTCGGGAGCAAGCAAGAGATGGCCTGATGCGTCGTTGCACGAGGACAGCTCTTCGTTGCTTAAAGGTACTCCATTGCGGTCGGTGTTGGAGCAGCGCAATCCTTTGTCACCAACGTTGGGAAGAAAGATTGCGCCTCTCGCATCGCTCCAGATAGCCTTGTTGACTGCATCAGAGTCGCCTTTCAAATCTACCACACCATCGCGGTTCGTGTCGGCTCGGATGTCCAGACTGATTAGTGCGCAATGGGCCACAATGGCTTGCAGACTGAGAGCCAGTCCAGCTAGATTGAAATGTCTCATGGTGAGATAACTGGCGATGGTGGTGAATAAACTGTGAACTGAGGCTTTAGCCGAGGATGGTGATTGAAGGCTGGAGTTCTAGGCATTATCGTGGTCTTTCATCCCGACTTTATAGATCTGAGTTGCAACTCGACAGTGTAGTTTCTCGTGACATGAGACACAAACGGTTTACTGTGATGAGATTACACTCTGAGTCGGTCGATTTTGGTTATCTGTTCAACACCTCCTGAGAGTCGATAAGTAACCCCTCATGTTATCGCGATGTTCTCAAAGCCATGACACACAGAATTGAAAAAGATGCTTGCTTCATATATCCTGTGTATCAATGAACTAAGATCAGAGTGGCATGTCTTATAAGCTCTGGGCACTGTGTTGGAATGGAAGGTGGTGGCTAGTATTGCAAGCGAGGTCTCTTTGCCTCGACGAAATGCAGCCCAGTGTGAACCATAAATCGCACCATCGAGTCAGGTGAGATGGCAGTAGATTGCGGGGGTACGCGGGTGTTGCCATGTTGGTTGATAAGATTAACTGAATGGTTCGGATGATGCGTTATTAGCGATTCTATGCTTATCTTTAAGAACTTCAAGCTAAACCCAAGTCCTTACAGGCAAGCATTGTTGCAAAGCGACTCTATCCTTGCGTGGGATCTTCATTCTCTCATTCGATGCTACCGAGATAACGGGTTCTTCTGTATGATCGCGTCAGTCTTGGCAGCGTCATACCCCAGTCGAGTGTCGGCTGTAGATTCCTTCTCCAACTCTTCGGTGGATATCTACTGATAAGCGTCTTGCATTCCCCAGATTCAGAGCCCGACGGATCATCATTCCTCATCCATTTTGACCGCCTTCGCTTAGACGATCTCGGAGATGATACCTTATCTCCAGGTCATCCGTCCTGCAGGAAAGGTCACTACCCCAGCTTGGGGGAGCTGCTGTATTGCTTCCGATAACCTGGCCATCAAGAAGGATTCTAGTAAGCAAGCTGCAGCACCGTGATAAGACGTTGATAAACAAATTTGGTGTTGTGATGCGAGCATGTTCGTACAATTCTGTTACGTATTATTATCCAAAGGTGCTGCCTCGAAGAAGATGTCGAAGCTTAGCTCCTATTATCATTGAGGCCATGTTTCTGTTACGTATCGCACATCTCCGCCACGGAAATCGGCTATCTCAAAATTCCAAAAGTTACAACACAATATGTTTGACTCAGCAAGTTAGTCTACATATTGATGATACGATAGGAGCAAGGCAATGGCTATCTGAATTTGGCCCTTGGTTATGTTTCCTTCGTCGTTGAGTGATCGATAGCAAGTTATATACCACCTGACACGCTCTGCGTATAGCCTGTTCAATACTAGTGCTACATCTTTAAATCTTTTCTGTCGCGTCCAGTGTTGGCCGTTTGATGTTTAAAGATGCTTTGCACATTGCGATCAAGCCTCAAGCTATGTCTTGTCAACCTGCTGCTGCTTGCCCCCAATGTTGTACAGGTGAGGGTTCTTAACTCAGTTGTTCTCTAATTATTGATATTGACAAATTTCTGGATAGGGTCTGAGCATTGTTGAAGCTTCTATCTCCGAGTTACAAGAGGCATTGAGCTCAGGTCAAATCAACGCAGTTCAGCTCCTTGCAAAGCATTTGAACAGAGTTGCCCAATACGACCGGACGGGCGTGCGCTTGAACGCAATCCCTGTACTCAACACTCATGTTTTCGACGAAGCCCAAGCTTCGGATGAGTGGAGAGCTAGCAATAATGGCTCCATACGATCTCTTGTCGAAGGTCTTCCTTTCACTGTAAAGGACAGCTATATGATGAAGGGACTACCAGTCGCTGCTGGGTCACCTGCATTCCAGAACCTTACCGCACACGAAGATGCTTTCACTGTCGAAGTACTTCGCGCTGGTGGTGGCATTGCCTTGGGTAAAACCAATATGCCTCCAATGGCTAATGGAGGTATGCAACGAGGATTATACGGAAGAGCGGAAAGCCCTTATAATCCAGAGTATCTCGCAGCTGCCATGGGATCTGGCTCATCTAATGGCTGCGGTGTCTCCACCGCCTCCAGTATGGCCGTCTTTGGCATGGCTGAAGAAACTGTCTCATCGGGACGATCTCCAGCATCCAACAATGGACTTGTGGCCTATACTCCTTCTAGAGGTATGCTCTCTATTAGGGGTAACTGGCCGCTATCGCCTGAGGCAGATGTGGTTGTGCCTCACGCGAGGACGGTGCATGACCTACTCGCCGTGCTGGATGTTCTCTTCGTTCCCGATAATCAGACTACTGGCGACCTATGGAGATCACAGCCATTTGTCAAAATTCCAAAAGTCGAAGAAGTCCGTCCCAAGACCTTCATGTCACTCGCAAACGACTCTGCTATTAGAGGAAAGCGTATTGGAATTCCAAGCATGTTCCTTGGCAAGAAAGACCCCGCGGCTCAGCCTGTATACATTCGTCCATCGGTCATTGACCTGTGGGAAAAGGCCCGTACAACACTGGAGTATCTTGGCGCGATAGTCGAAGACGTCGAGTTTCCTCTGGTAACTAACTTTGAGGTTGCCCCAAGTCAAAACGAGGTCAAGAGCGACTATCCTCTCCCATCCTACTTCAATGGCAGTTCTGGTCCTGCCAATGTCAGTGCTCTCGCCTGGGACGACTTTCTACACTTTGTCAACGATACTTCAAGCGTTGTCGAGCTTGCCGATGTTGACCCCGCCTTTATCTTCCCTCAAATCCCTGGAACCATCCCTGATCGGTACGGCAACATGTTTGGTAACCGAACGAGAAGCAATGCTGCTTACGTTGACGCTGCGGAGAACAGGAAAGGTCCAACTCTGGAAGTTCCTGGTCTCGGCGAATGGTTGCAATCACTCGAGGATCGAAGAAAGAGAGACCTCGAAGACTGGATGGACAAAAAAGGTCTTGACTTTGTTGTTTGGCCAGCTGCTGGTGATGTCGGACGCGCAGCCGCCGAGGTAGACGAACAGGCCGCAGCCTTGACTTGGCGTAATGGTGTTGCGAGGTCATTCGGTAACTTTGCTATTCGGCAGCTTGGGGTACCTACTGTCACTGTCACCATGGGAGCGATGGAAGATACGCATATGCCAGTTGGACTGACCTTTGCGTCCAAGGCGTACGATGACACCTCACTTTTGAGCTACGCGTTTGCCTTTGAACAAGCCCATCTCTCACCCCGTTTCGCGCCCCGACGGACACCTCCCCTGGCAACGGATCATCTTGAGCACCAGGGCAAAGAGAAATTCTCCAAAAGTAAGAGAGCGCCCAGTCTATTTGCTCGGGCTGAACGAGTTGGAGAAAACACTGTTCACATCAAGGGGAGTGTTTCATCGGACGGCAGCCCCGGGGAAGTAGGCTATGACTTAGAAGTATACGTCGATGGGGTCCCTGTCTCATCTCCCATCTTCGGAGCAAACCAAACCTGGTCCGTCACAGCAAACATCACTGAGAAGTTCCCGGGGGTCTCGCGGTTCGGCGAGGTAAACCTCCCTGATGCCAGTCTGGCAATGATCGTCATCGTAGCCACTGCTTCCAATGGCCGTTCAACAGGAAGGCTCCTTTTCGCATAAATGAAGAAGACCAGGCAGCTCAGATATTTCCAGTGCCCGTTACTGGTGGGTATATATGCTAGAATTAGTCTCAAGCATAAAATGGTGGAAACGAAGCATGGATAATGATGTTGACGGACAATCGCCGAAGGCACGGGTGTTCTAGATTCAGAGCATAATATCCCAGTAATCATTAAACTGTTTCAACCACATTCTCTGAGCTTGAGTTGCGTAAGATCGAGGAGAAGCCATCCTTTCTGGACCTCATCTGAATAAGAGTTTCTCGGTAACCAAACTATGGCCTCCACATAAAGCCAGGATGCTTCCAGTCCAAGTCGCGGATTTCCGCATCACTCCGTCCTGCCAGAGCCTGGCCGACATCAATCTTGGCTCTCCTTCTGTTGTCCCATCGCATGAATATGAACAGCACAATCGTAAGAATGAAGATTGACGAGCACGCTGCGAGATTGAGGCCATTTCCGATGGGGTAATTAGGCCCATCAAAGGGTAAGAAGCACCAGGTCGAGATCAATCCTCCGATGTTACCAAACATGACGTTCAAGCCAATGCCCGAAGCACGCGCTGTGTCGGTAACCAGATTGGCCGAAACTTGAGCGTTTGATAAGGCACCGTTGGCGAATGTGCCTGCACAGATTAAGAATGTTCCAGCATAGCGCACATATGCTAGAGACAGTTAGCGAGACACCCTTGAAGGTTTAGTGAGATTTTGTGACTTACGATTGGCGGTACTGAGGAACATGATGTAGCCAGCAATAACCGGAAGCTGTGACAAATTGATAAAGATGTTGCGACGATCGATACGCGTTGACAGCCAACTGATAGAAAGGGTGCAAAAAGTGCCAACGATGTAAGGCGGTACAGTTCGTAGTTGCTGTTGAACAACAGATGCTTTCGGATAAATGGTCCTGACAATTGTAGGTGCGAAGAAAGCGAGGCCCTGGACTGTAATGTTGCAGAAGAGGAAAATGACAGCAGTCACAATGGTGACCGGCGAAGAGACACCACGACGAGTCTTCCTCCAATTGAACTTCTCCAGAACTTCAGTCACACCAACACGCTCCGACTTGATACGCGCGATGGCCAGATCCTTTTCTTCCTCTGATAGCCATCGAGCAGTGCTTGGCCTGTCAGTCATGGTAAAGAAGGAGATGATGGCCAGACCAATAGTGGCGATGCCCTCGATTCCGAAGATCATTCGCCACCTATGAAGGGACCCAAAGTGATCAAGCTTCAAAATACCAGATGCAAGTAGGCCACCGAAAGCTCCGCCAAATGACCCCATGGCGACGTAAATAGCGAGGCGCAACGCAAGTTCGCTACGACGATACCATCGACTCAAGTAGTAGGCAATACCAGGGAGCATACCAGCCTCAAAGATACCGAGTATAAATCGAACGGCGCAGGCCTGGCCCATGGTGTGGACAAAAGCGGTACCAAGAGAGGCGATGCCGAAGCATACTGAGGTGGTGGGGATGAACCAGCCTGGTCCAACCCATTTGCAGACCATGTTCAGAGGGAGCTCGAAGATGATGTAGGACTACCAGGGAAAGGCATTGTTAGCTTTGGTAACGGAGTAGTGGTGGGAACTCTTACGATGTAGAAGGTGGTCAACAACAAATTGTAGTCATAGCCAACAAGGCCAAGCTCCTCTTCGAGACCTGCCAATCGAGCGTTTCCAATATTGGCACGATCAACAAAGCACATCAAGTATAGAATCGTGACTGTTGGCATGATGTACCAGTCTAGCTTGCGAAGCAATCGCTTCTCGGCTGCTGCATCGAATGTGGCAATTGGGTTGCCATGCCTGGGGAAAGTCAATAAAGCTCGAGATCGGTTATGTTGTACTCACTCGTCCGTTGCTAGGTGTCCTTTGGCGGCAGCATCATGGGTGTAGGCATGCTCGAGTTCTTCACCTTTGACGCCTTTCTCTTGATCTGACAATGTGCCGGTCATGATGGCACTTGAAGTTTTAATTAGTACCAGTGTGTTGAAGGACAATGGCAAGGAGAATCACATCCGAATCAGAGAGGCGCGAGTCGTATTTAATGTGAAATGATTTCGAAAAGGATGCGTCGGATACCGGTCAAACCCAGAGTGCCAAGCAAGAGGGGGTGAATTAAGCGTCGGGTAACGGGTGAATAAGGTGTCGGATACGGGGTTTGTCTTTGTTTGTCATTTTAGATCAACTTGATTGTCGAATTAGAGGAGAGATTTTATAAGCTAGATAACAATAGGAGCTATTGACAAGGGAGCTGAGTCGATAAGCTCAAATCAAGACCTGGGGAAGAGTCTGGGGAAGGACTAAGAGGGCGGGGTAACCCACCCTAGCGGATATGGGACCATCCCAGTCACCTTAAGAGTGGTCTGGACTGCAATAGCTCGAAAAAGAAGAGATAAGCTATCTTGACATGTGCTGTAAATATTACCATGCCGCCGGGATCTGATAATCCCAGGGTGAGATGATCGCTAAATTCAATTGATTGATTTCCCATTGATCCGAACCAGAGATAGAAAGCAACCAGGTTTTAGTATATTTAGGTGTCACAAGTACGGACTCAGCCAGTTCTCAGCGGGTGTTATGTAGCTGCTGCAACTGTCCGCGGAAAATCTTTCCTCTTGTGGATAAGCTGAAGTTAAAGAGAGATATGCTCGTAGATGTAATAACGCTGCCGAGAGGGACCTTTCAACTTGTTTGCAATTCATGATAGGACCCATGATCCGGGTAGTAATAAGTGTACGCGTAATCACACTTGAGACAAAATGAAACTACATCATGGGAAATATGACCAGCGGCCATACCATGCTTTGTTATTGATTCCAGCCGGTCACATCAGCATTTTACACCACACCCTGGGACCCTGTCGGTTACAAGCTGTTGTAGTAAAGGGACAAGCTTATCGTTCGGTCAGGATCCCTCGAAGGTATTCCGCTGCTGCATAATTGCCAGGTACCCGATGTTCGGGAGTTGAAATTTCAGGAAATACCGCTTATCTCGGGTTAGTTAGCCGTACGTTCAACTAGATCAAATAGAGGAAGTAGTTGCTTGACAAAGGTGTTCATCTAGTCAGTCCTTTCTAGCTCGCCGATTCCCGACGTGTTGCGGGCACAGTTTGGTCAGTATCCGACAACCAATTATGCCTACATAGTTCAGACTCTCATCGAAACATGGCTCAACTGTAACAGAACTAGTCACAAGACGTCAATTTCCTCCGGTTGATCTATCGCGATTTACTCTTTGATCAAAGTTCACACCTAGCCAATTGCTCGAGATTATGCGCAACGGTTGTTTCTCTACTTTATAAATCTTATAAACCGGTCTATGTACTCGCGCCAAGGTATATGTACTTGAGTCTAAAAAGTCTATGCAGTTGTCATGCGGTCTTGAAGCCAATTCTCGCTTTCTATCCTTATAGATCTTTGACCCCATTTAATAGTCAAATATGCACCGATGGCACCCCAGGCCGACGGAACGGCCCAGCCCAGTGTATATGCGACCTCAACCGGCAACGTCCATGCTAAGGCGATAAGAACGATACTGAGGATGGATCCAGTGATTGCCCACGCCCAGAGCATTTCGCAAAGCATCCTCCGGAAGCGCGGCGATGCATTATACCGAGCCAGTGCTGCTTCACGATATTCCTTCCCAGCTCCACCATCACAGGCAGTGATATCTTCCATAATGGTGAATGTAAGCGGCGGATAGCGATCCCCAATCACGTGCGAACTCAGTCGATGCCATCGAAGGCGCCAACCGAAATGGTACGCAATCCCAGTCCACATCATATACACCGTGACCATGAGTATACCGACAGGCATAATAATGCTGAGACCGCGCATCATCGGGGGATCAGGTATACTGAAGCCGATCATAAGAGCCGTCATGAAAAAGTATGGTGGACCGAGAACGAGATGTACCGTATCGAAGTTCCAACGGCCTGCGCCTTTGAGCGGTCGGTAGGTGTCTCTCTTCAACGCAAGACGAAGACCTCGAAGCCCGTATTCGCCTCCCGATATAAACCCGAACATGGCAGTGATGATGGCGAACATGGCTCCGGGACGAAGGTCGGTGAGGTTGGATATCGTGAAATAGAAGATGATCGGGATAAGCGTGCATTCGGTCAAAATGAGGAACCAGAACAGCAAGATAGTGAGCTTGTGTTCGCGCAAGTTGTATGGGAGAGGCGGTGGCCCTTGAGCGGCTTCTTCGGCGGAATCGTCCGGTGTCTCATGTTTGCCAGGCATAGAAGGGGTGCTTGCGGTGGAAGACATCGTGATCTGCTCAGTAGCCATTATTTCGATGCAATGCCTCGACGTGGGCTTCAAATAACGTCGATTTAATTGACTCGCATAACCTTAAAAATAAGCTTAATCCCGCAGACAACACAAGGGGGGAAAAGCACCGGTGCTCCAAACGTGGCGGGGTCGACTTTTTTATCAAAATGTCCGTAGCGAAATAGCATACGTCAGTGGCAATTGCAGTACGATTGCCAAGTGACAGGCAGACGTATTTTGACACGGCTGTCGTCAGAATCTCCAAAGATGGGCTGTGTGGTCTGAGAGTTGAGTTTGGTGTGCAAAATCCCGCAGAATCCGGTAATGATCTTAGGAAGGCTATGCTAATTAAGCGGGGATGGCAACGAATGATGATGCTGTTTTTGCTTGGCAATACTGCTGATAAGAAATGCCAAGCCTGGTTGCGGTATCAAAACAAGATTAGTACATACAGGGGTTGTCAGAGGTAAGCGAGGAGAAAATCCCGTTATTACGCGTCTGACCCTATACCAAAACATAAGTAAACCATCTGACTAAATCACTACGTTAACTAGCTATCCCACTAGTCGATATTCCATCTCTAATACTTGGGAATAAAGCAAGTCAAAGGCATGTTCATCACCTTATACTTGACCGTTAATTCCTCACGATGCTTCATGTTAAAATCCTGCAATTGGTCGGTAATCGCCTTGAACATGTCGGTGTCAGGTTTCTTCATATCAGGATAATTCTTGACAGTCTCGTCCCAATCAATCTCGGTCCACTTTCTTTTTATAAAGTCATCTTGTTTTTCGGAAACCTGCCAGATTACATCCTGCACATTATTGCGCAAGGTGGCGAGAGACTCCATGTTCAATGCAGCACCGCGACTAATCGACACAGCACCGAGGACCATCTCAAGATTCTTCAGATGACGTGAAATCGATATATCGCGCTGCGGGGCGACTGTTTGTGATCCGTCGATAACGAAGCCATAGTCGTTCCAGATTCTGAGTTCTGATGCTTTAGTGTAAAACACATTGTCTATAAACCTTCCGCTGGAGAGTCGCATAATGGCATCAGCAAGCGCGACGATCGTACCGGTGGTCAGCTGGTAGGATCCATCCAGTTCATAGTAGCTGGGAGACGAAGCAGCTTCGCCAAATGTCACAAAGTTGATGAACTCGTCGAAGGTGCAGCTTTTGTCAGATCGGGAACCCCGGCATGTGGGCGCCATATAGCCCTTGCCGGGTCCCCATACCGTAACATCTAGGTCATATAAGACATAGGCGAATACGCGGTCGTAGGCTTCAACATATGTCAACTCTGCGAGAGAAGGTATCGCGAAGGCAAAAGACAAAAGTGCAATGTGCCACTTCATCTCGAGATGGTCGACGGTGGGGAACCAACTGAGAACGGGTTAACACATCGCGAAACCAGACAGGGAGATTATAATTACCTTATCGACGCCCAAGTGATGTCTCAATTGAAGAACAACGGGAAAGGGAAGGCGACTTTTTAATGCGCCAGAGATATGTTTTTTCCAGAGTATGAGTCAGGGTCTCGGACCTTATTTGAAAGCCTGAAAAAGTCCAATAGTCAAGTCACCGGAATTCTCAGGACATTTTTTTGAGTAAGACAGCAGTTAAGTGCTTTTGTTGCTTTGTCGGTTAAAGGATCTGCTGATGAACTTGCCGAGCCGGATGTATGAGCCGAAGGTAACAAGGGGCGGAAATATGCTTATCATTAGATCGGATGTTTATCTCAAAGTTCTTCTATTTAACTCATGATCTGACATCCAAAAGGGACTTTGGTAAAAGTCTGGACTGATTTCGACTGATTGAGTTGAGCCATTTGCCACAAAAATAGGCGGTAACGAATCCTTCAGAACTCTTCGCCGCGGATGCAAGGAAATTGGGGTCCATTTCGAACAATTATTTACTAGTAAGTCCGAGATCTATCGGAATGGGTATATTAGAGATGATAATGCTACGACATACCTGGTGATTAGACGTCTGGGCATGGCTGGCACAATATACCCATAGAGGAAGGTGAGAGCTCAGGAGTGCCGGAGCGGTAATTCCACGCGTGCTAACAGGTCGGCTTCTAGCGATCACCAGGGGATAGATCCGCATTGAAAGTCATAAGGCTATGAATCCCTGCAATAGTTCGTTGCCGAGATAGCGTCAATGCGGCATAAATTCAAGGATTGAGCCTAGGATGTCCTAGCCCCTACATATTAGCCCGATTTAAAGCGTTCCAAAGTCCAATTCACATGAATTCTTTGTGCTACAACTGGTTGGACTTCATGGATGCCAATGGATCCCTATGAACGTCCAAGGGTTTTGGTTCCTAGATATTATGGATCCTATGTGACAGGCAGGGTCCAAGCATTAGTGCTTACCGGTCTAGAACAGGCGAAAGGTCAGGAGTAAAAGTCCGAGTCAAGCAGTGCGATGTGTTCCAGGTTGCTCGATAATGATCTTGACTCGGATGATTAGTTCCCTGGAGAAGTCCAGCCTTAGAAGGCTGGCAGCATATATACATAGGATAGTGAAGTCAGTCAGCCGGCATTACAGAGTCTGTCATTATTGGTACGATACTAGTTCTCGTCTTCATCAAGATGACTTGCTGGGTCAAGACGGTGCTGGCGGCAGCTTGCACTCTTGCCTCTCTCTTAGAGCTGGCAAGTGCTTTGCCAAACAGTCACTCCCACGGCCATGCTCATTTACACGACAAAAGGCATCCTTTTGAAGCCTTTGGGCCTCTGGAAAGTCGAGCTGACAAAGTCCCACTGCGAATCCTATCCCTCGGTGCTTCTATCATGAGTGGCACTGGTGGAGTTTCTGGAAACGGGTACGCGTGCCCTAGAGGCCTTTGTGCCATAGTAGTTCTCTGACTTGTTTTAGTGCGAGAAAACCTTTGAGAGACGCCCTTCGCTATGATGGCTGGGAAGTCAACATGGTGGGAAGCCGAGGCACAGGCAAAATGGAAGATTGGGTTCGTGTTCCATCCGGGCGTTGAGGCTTGATACTAACTCTGCTAGAACCACGAAGCAACTCCTGGACATATCATCGATGAGGCTCGCGTGAGACTGAAACTCTCTATTCCATACAAGGTTGGTGGTCATCGATGTATATCTATCGCATTACTAGCTAACCATATCCGATAGCCAAATATCGTCATTATAAACGTTGGAACAAACGACGCCAATAGAAATATCGATACTGGCCGAGCAGGCGCTCGTCTAAGTGGCATTCTCGACGACATCTGGTCTGCGGAAGGAATGTCAAAGACGTGTGTCATGCTTTCAACTATTCTCGATTCACAAGATCCAGTTGGGAGAGTGCAGCGTCTCGACATGAATGCGCAGTATCGGCAGCTCGTCAGAAACCGCGATGCTGAAGGCAAGTGTATCTACCTAGCTGATATGGATCCACCGGCTCCGCATCCAGCTCATGGATGGATTAACACTTGGGGCGATTATGATCCGGGGGAGAGCCTCAAGGTTCATCCGAGTGTGAGTCGACATTGCGAAACTATTAAGATAGGTCTTGGCTGACAGAGTGATGCTGTATAGGACCAAGGGTATCTCAAGATGGGCTACGTCTTCTACAAGGCCATCAACAAAGCTGCGGATGACGGCAAGATCGTTAAACCTTCAGCTGAGTTTGGCACTGGCCCTAGTACTTGCGATAAGTTCGACGGTCAGGGTATAGACGCTGGTGGTAAAACTCAGCGAGGCAGCGGCAATCACGACGGCATATACTACCACAATAGTGAAGAAAAGGGTGTAAGTACCTCCCGAGAAATATGTATTGAGCTTCTTCTAACAGCAGATGTCGCAGAGTCGCTGGACTTGGGACAGTGACTCAGATAGAAATCAGTGGCGGTTCGCTCGCTTATTCAACCGGAACTTTGATGACATTCTTGGATGGTTCAATGAAGGCAGCGACAAGAACTATTTCGGCACCTGGTAAGTAAATTCCATCTTATTAGCTCCAGTAGAGTCACTTCACTCTTACATTAAGATGTGCTAATGCTTCTTAAGGGCCAACTCTGCAGATGGACAAGCCAACTTCACCAAGATCAACGACGTTAACCCTAACTTCTACTGCGATCCTCGTGGTATTCATTTCATCGATATGAATGCTGATGGATTGGATGATTTCGTTTGTATCACAGCCAATGGAGATGCCTATCTGTCTATCAACAGGGGAGATGGAAACCATGCTGCGGGTAAGTCTCCGACCTTCCGACACGTCGGCAAGATCAAGAGCAACGAGGGTGCGGACCGAGATCATGTTTTTTTGGCCGACATCGATGGAGACGGTCGAGGTAAGCAGATCCTTTTAACGCAATGGTGGTTTGGACTAACTAACGGCTTGTAGGTGACTACGGTACACTTGATGCAATGGGCAATGTGCGATTCTGGCGAAATGGCTGGGTCAACGACATTCCTCAATACTGGCAAGACTTGGGCCGGCGCTTTGATAATACTGGACTGGGCAGCTATGCTGGTGTTCGGTTCGAGGACATTAACGGAGATGTAAGTCATACAGACGTATACCTGTATAGGAAACACTCTAACTGGTGAAATAGGGTCGGGATGATGCTATGTGGATGGACCAAAGCGGCAAAACGTGGACTTGGACCAACTCAAGAAGTTGCAAAAAGGGACGTGTTGGCAATGGTCTCAACGTCGCCTGGCGTCAGGCCTTTTATAAAGGCCAGACTTCGGGTCCTACGCATAACGGCATGGGCGGCGAGAACCTCCGCACACGCATTCATTTTGCGCGCATCTACGGCCAGACCGGTGTCTTTGGAAACCTTCCACTACAAGACTACGTCTATCTCCAGCATGTCTCGCTCTCCAACGGCAAACATCGCTTCATAATGCGGGTGTGGAAAAACACAGGCGGAGGCGGCACCAAGCTTGTAGCTGACGGCAATAAGTACTGTAACCTGATGGGTCATAGGGACGGACGTGCCGATTACATCTGGACACAGTCAACTGGAGAAATGACGCTTTTTATCAACCGCGGAAAGGGCACTATCAACGATCAGGATGCCGAAGGGTATTGGGACCCAAGCCCTGGGGTAGTCTTTCGGCCTCCTCGACAGATGGACCGTCGGGACTTGCATTTGCAGGACTGGGATGGCGATGGCGACTGCGATATTATATACGTCAACCCTGAGACTAATGCTGTCGAGGTTTTTCTTAACCAGTATCCAAACACTGGAAAGTGGGAATGGACCCATTTGACTAATCCTGCTCCGGGCCTTTCATGCGGGCATAAGAGAGGTTTAGCCATTTCTGATTGTAAGTTGTTCCTGGGTAGATATGGACGAACCGCACCAATACTGACTGACTATTGTAGTGGCTGTTCGCTTTGCTGACCTGACTGGAAACAACCGTGCCGATTACTTGTGCATAGGCCCGGATGGCCATGTCAGCGGTTATCTCCAGCAAGATAACGGTGCCTTTTCCGATGTTGGCCAGATCAAGTTTCCCATTGGAAAAGATCGTGCCAACCTCCGCTGGGCCGATGTGGACGGTGATGGAAAGGATGATATGTTGTGGATTGAGAAGTTTTCAGGCGATACCTGGGTCTGGTGAGTTCCCTGACCTTTTCCTTCATCTTGATCAGTGCTAACCAGCCATCTGAAGGTACAACGGAGGCCGTGGACTCCCCTCCACTGGCGGTGGCTCCTCATTCTACTGGAGAGTCCAGGACAGGATGGCTTATTACGGTCTCGTCGCAGGCACATGCATCTACTACGCCGATCTCGACGGAAACGGCCATGCCGACGAGCATTATGTCATGGGCACTTTCATTAACGAAGCCAAGACTTCACTCAACCAAGCCTGTGGGTTGACAGATCGCACTGGTGATGACGGGCCTATCACCGACCCAAAACTGCCTGTCCAGCCAGGAACCCAAGAAGATGATGATGAAGCCGGCGGTTCAGACTACGAACATCCTCCGTATACCCCGAATCCCAAGCACGATCAGCCCAACCCGAGTTGCCCGGACGGTGACAAGTATACTACCATCGAACAGCTCGAGGAGAATGCAGGCTTGATCGATCTCTGGTGTGGACCACAATACACAATCAGGATTCTCCTCAGAATTCTCCAAGACTCGCTGACTCGCTACGATGAGATCATGTCGGATGGCTACGATAAATACTTCAAAATTTACGCCGAATACCTCGTCGACAACGCATGGTCTGCTCTACGCAATTACATGTATGACCACGGCGATGAGTTCTTTACCTGCAAGATCACCGAAGAAGTGGCCTGCTGCACCACTTGCAAATTCTTGGACCGTTCGTGTAACTTCTGCATGGACCCATGCCCAGACAAGGGCCCAACAGATGACACCCTAGATTTCAGAAACACCAAGCAGCCTTGTCCCCCGGATTATTCCAAGGGAATGGGCAAGGACGAGTTGAAGACGATCTACTGGACTTTACGCGAGAACAGGGCCGAGGAGTTCTGGGCTAACCTAGTTGCTGAGACCGGCGCTCCTAGGAACAAAATGGGGCTCGAAAAGTTACAGGGTATAGGCACACTCAGCGTATCGTGCGCTCAGGACTCGGCCAAGAATGGCGAAGACGGTATGAAGCCGTCGTGCTACAACAGAAACTACTGGTTCAACGCACCCAAGATTCACGACTTCAAGATCGAAGACATCACCAACCCCAAGACGATACTCAACAAAGCGCTCGACGATACAAAACCTCTAGCCGATCAGCTTGCGGCCTCGTTATTTGAGCTCCAGGCTGGTGCAGGAGAAGCTGAGCCAGAAGACATCGTCGACGCAGTTAGTCTGTCCGTCTTGATGATGGAAGAGTCACTCGACTACATGGAAACGGTGGTCGAGATGGGCAAAGAGTTAGAAGAAGCTGCCAAGAAGACATTCATCCTCAACCTTTTATCTGCCATTTTTGCCGTTGTCTCAATGGGTGGCTCAACTCTCGCCAGCGTTGGACTTACATCTCTTGGTCGGGCCTTTGTCATTATCGGCGAAGGCGCGGGCATCGGTCTAGGCATCTACGACATGGTTCAGACTCCAGGTGCTATTCCACTTGATCTCTTTGGTATTGTTATGAGTGGCAAGGGTATTCGCGACGTTGGCACTGTCCGCAAGGCAGCCAAGGTTCGTCGTACCTTGGACAGGGTTAGCATCGAGCGAATGAGTAAAAGGGTCGCTGAGCAAACGGAACGGTTGAAGTTGGTGGTGGAAAAGAATGCTCGGGCGCCAGATGTCTGCGTTAAATATGCATAGGGAATATCATTTCCGAGAGCACTATATCCTGTAGTATCAGAAGGTATAATCTCATGTATATATTATGAGATTACTAAAGTTTAGACTTTGTGGTTAATATTTCTAGAATTATTATAAGTTTAGTAGAGTTTAGTATAGGCGAACTATACACAGCCGTAACTTTTGCCATAGTTTAGGAGAGGTTTTTGGAGTTTAGAGGAGGATCTTATGATATAATGACCCGACTCTTATTATAAAGATAAGCTATGTGATCGCCCTTGTTGAACACTTCAAAGCAGATCAACTGTCTATCACTTACACTCACTCACTTATGCACGACTGTTGAAGAATGATTAAAATAAGGGGCATTCGTTTACTTGTTCTAGAATCTAGCTAGGTAGCTATCACGGCCGGAAAGTACCTCTTCAAACTAGCATCTAAAAGCTTTATACCCACAGGTTTAACAAGATAATCATCAGCGCCAGCAGCACTCGCTGCCTCCCTATCCGTCTGGCTATCCTGGCCAGTTACAATAAATAAAACCGATTTACTTCCATTAATTTTCTCCAAAGATCGTATTTGCTGTGTTGCACTAATGCCATCACATACAGGCATTTGCAAGTCCATAAGAGTTAATTCGATAGGGGCACCCTGGCCAGCAGCGGCGAGCGTCTGTTGCTCTTGGAATATCTCAACGGCCTGTCGACCGTCGATCGCACTGCGGTAGGGAAGCCCTCGCTTTTTGCAGTACATTTGTAGGATGCGAAGGTTGACCACGTTATCATCGACAATGAGTGCCATGGGTTTTGTAGAATTCGCAAGGGTTAGCATGGGCCTGACGGGAAGTTTGAGATCCGTTGTTTCATCGGTCCGAGATGTCGAGATCGCAGTCGTATTTGAATCTGATCGCTTGTATTCGGGCATCTCCCCCATCATTCCCTTGGGCGTGGATGTAGACGAACCACTCATGGACCCATACCCTTCATCTGAGCTCGAGGTCCGTGATCGATCGGAAAGGGCGGAGCTGGTGCTGCGACTCTCTGGAATGAGAGGGGCGGACATCATTTGGAGAAATCTCTCTGGAGCGCTGTGCATCGTCGAGAATAGCTCATCGGCCTTTTGTAGCGCAGATTCGAGAACATATGATGAGAATGGCCCGTTGACGAAGACGACATTTAAGGTTGATTGAGGAAGATGCGTCTCTTCTGAGCTTGGGACGAGACAGATGGCGACTTGGTCTTGTGGCATCATCGATAGATAGTCGCGACGATGGTTCAGGTCGCTGATATAGTCAACGATATATAAGCAATCTTCTCGGCCGTTCGAGCAGGCGAAGCCTCTCTGGGTCAGAAATCTGGCCATGTTGGAGGAGAGTTGTTGGTCAGGCGAGTTAGATGCAAAATGGCGAAATTTGAACGGTAACTGCTTCAGTTGTGGCCCTCCTTGAGACTGCTCAGGTGAACTTGTGCCACGGATATCGCGGAAGGTTGCTCTGAAGTGGGAGCCGCGGTCAACCTCGGATGACACCAGTTCAACAGAACCATGAAGTAACGCAGAGAATTTGGTGGCAAGCGTTAACCCCAAGCCAGCACCTGTTGAGTGCTCGCCCACTTTCTCATAGAGCTCAAAGATGCGTTGCTGGTCCTCTGGATGGATGCCACAGCCATTGTCTTCGATATCGAACACGAGCGTCTTGGTATCCTGTCTGTAAGACAGTGTGACGGTCACAAGACCTTGTGGGGTGTTCTGGATGGCATTGACGACAAGCGGGAGAACACTGTCGCGAAAGAGGTTGAGGTCAATTCGAACACCATCGCAATCCGCAGGCAGGTCGTGGTGGAAGAAAATTGAGGGTTTCGAGCGCATGTCTCTTAGACTTCCCTCAGACATTCCCTTGACAAGCGCCATCTCGAGGGAATCAAGATCATGGGTAGCATATTGTCGTTCAGCGGCAGCGATATCAGCCCATCTGTTGAGGGTAATCATGCTATTGACAGTCGACATGAGTTCTCGACCCGCGGTTGATATGGTATCCAGGTAGACAGAAGACTTCCCAAGCTCGGCGAGTGGCTTCATCAGCGCCACGATCTCTGGCGGTAAAGTCGCACTTCCAGACGATGTTGTCAATGCTTTGAGGTCTTCTGTAAGGAGCTCGGCAGCACCGAGGATGCCGTGGATTGGGGTTCGAAGTTGATGAGAAACACCACGAAGGAACTTTTCCTTTGTCCTCATTACTTCCGATAGGAGGCGTTTCTGCCATCTCTGAGAGAGTAAGGTCGCGCATGTCTGAATGAACCAAGCGTCGACATCATCAAATATTCGTCGGAAGTCCTTGGTGGCCACAACAAGTACAGAGGGACCGAGCTTACTCTCGCATTGCGCAGAGATGAATCGGACCACTCTATCCGTTGGCGGATCGCTGTGGTTTGAGTTGATGATGTGGTTGTCGATGTACTCAGTATCCTCCCATAATCCGTGCTTCAAGTCTGATGCTGTGACTGGGTATGGTACGTTCAGACCAAATAAATCGGTATCCAGAGGCTGTAGGCTAACGGACTCGTCCGGGTATGCCGTCCGCAGTATCTTGAGAACCGCCTCTTGAACATCATCAGCATCAGGTTCTTGTTGAGCGGATGCGATAAGCTCGGCTAATCTGTGGCGTTCTCGTTGCCGCCTGGCTCGTGTACATTGCACCATGTCGGCGACAATCCAGTCAGCGAGACGAGCAAGCGCTTGTTGCTGCTGTCTGGTTAACGGTTCTTGTGCGCTTGTTGAAGCTACGCAGAGTGTTCCTAGGCCGACGGATTCGCCCGACTCGTGTTGTATTCGGAGAGGAACGCCCGCATACGCTGCAAATCCAGCGTACTCAGCGTATGGTGACCCTTTAAATCTCCAGTCGTCAAGCAAGCTTGGGAGGAGGAAGACGCTCTGTAATCACAAGAATTAGCACGCAATTTTTGACAATAGCTGGCGGGGATAGGCATACACCAGATGGTTGAAGAACAGTATGTGCGCAAAGGCTCTCACCGCGAGGAAGAATCCCGAGCTCGACGCCTACAGAGGCCAGACGGATGTAGACATTGATATCAAGGATGCCTACAACGGCGTAATCCCATCCTGTTGACTCTTGTGCCAGGCATGCTTTTTGCTGGAGCCCCAAGAGGAACTCGGGCTCATTCTCAAAATTCCTCGAGTAGTACCATAGCATAGACAGCCTCAATCGTTCATTCTTGTCCAGATGCGGGATCAAATATTTACAGCAAGGGGCTGTAGGCTCGTTCGGTATTGATGAGGGCGCATAGAGATCGGTTTTGGGAGGGTAGGAAGATTCGGCATCTTGAGTCCACGGCTCTACCGGGGTGGTGTAGATGCTCTCATCGAAGATGGGGCCGACGGCCTTTGGTCGAGGCGGCAGGCTCTGCTGTTCTAGTGTTTGTGATAGTAACGCAGCGTCTGCCTTTGGGAAGAACATTTAGATAAGTGACAGTGATTAGTTGATGATTTTCAGCCTCTGGAGAAGAATGAATAAAGAAAGAGCATGTTCGATCGGAGAATTGGCGGAGGGGGATATGCAGCTGCAGTGGAGGGAAAGAGGGGAGAGAGAGGGAGAGAAGGGCGCTTGGGAATTTGTTCTGGGATAAAAACAAGTAACTAAGGTTGCCCAGACGCTAAGAGTCTGATAAAAGACCGGTCTAGACTCGCTTGCAGGGTAGGGGCAGTTGGAATTTTCCGAACAACCATTGGTATCTTACTGGTCATCAAAGTACCTTATTCTTTGCCACATTGGCATAATATGTACTGTATACGGTTGAATCGACGTGTTCATGCAATCTGTATATATCTGCGGTTGTTATCTGGCTATTTGATGTAGCTCACTCACCTCTTGTTCTGATGTTGATTTTGCCCACCCATGAGTTGACATTCATTCAATGGGTTGAATATCCCCTGTAATCGATCGATCTGCATTGAATCGCCGATCACTAGAAGCACGCGACAACCGGCGATCGCGATCGCTTATGTCATGCTCAAATTTATTAGGGATTTCCGTGGACCGGCCCGCAGCATCAGCTACACCGGTCCCGGCGCATCTAGAATCCGTTGTTGCTAAAGAACCCAATTTAGTTTAGTTCATTGTCCCTTCCCTGGATAAGAGATACATCCGTTACAGAAGTAGCCATGCCTAGATAGAGGTATTGTTTATCTTACGGGTTATCATGACACAATTCTACCCTTTTGGAAGCCTACATGCTTAGAGAATAATTGAGAGCATTTGAATTTAGGGCCAGAGGCTTTAAGTATTTCGTCCCTTCTCGTCTTTCAAAGAACATGGGCAATGAACATAGCCAATCAGAGCGAAGCTCAGATACCAGCCACAGAGCCACACTCAGCCACAACAGCTCAGTGTAAGGGCCTCTCCAGCACAAACAAAGCCTCTAATTCAGCCCAGCCAAGGTCTAAAGCAAGGGCTTAAATGGCGGATCGTCAGTGCACCGGGGTTGGCGCAGGTACCCAGGTCTGAGTAAATGATGCTCTAGACTGAATGGGTAAGTCACGTAGATCAAAGACTCTAACGGCAGCAGGTACCAGTTCATGTGGTGAAGCGGCAACCTCGCGGAACATCTCAAAATAGCCGTTCATGTGAGTCATTCATACCCAATCAACAAGAGCCTAAACTAATGAAACATACTATTCGCGTGCCAACTCATGAAGATGGATACCATCGTGTACTTTATGCATGCCACATCAGAGGATGCCACTTCTGTGGGGCCTCACCGCCATAACCCAACCCCTTGCTCCGATCTTTTGACTCTTCAGGCGCCAACACCAATCAATGCCTTCATATACATACTCCTCAGGCCTTATTAAACTCTGTCACCAAGTTTCACCCAGAGACACTGTCTCAGAAAAGCATGCGCCTCATCCACACCAAAACCTTCCAACTGGAAGAATTCTACGGCGAAACCCCCGAATATGCCATCCTATCACACACCTGGGCCCACGACGAGGCCACATACCAAGACTGGCAGGGAAACCTCGAGCTATTCCAACTCAAGAAGGGCCATCAGAAGATTCGCCGGGCATGTGAACAAGCTCGAAAGGATGGTATCACATATCTGTGGTGCGACACCAACTGCATCGACAAGAGCAGCTCTTCTGAGGTTTCAGAGGCCATCAACTCCATGTTTACTTGGTACAAGAATTCCGCCGTCTGTTATGCCTACCTCGACGATGTCCAGCCCATCGATAACAGTGCGTTTGATCCCATGCAGCACTTCCGCAAGGCTCGCTGGTTCACACGCGGATGGACGCTACCGGAGCTTCTCGCACCGACTTCAGTGGTATTCTTCGCCCAGGACTGGACTAGTATCGGCACAAGAGTAACCCTTCGTAACGCCATATCTTTTATCACCAAGATCGATCAGAAATATCTCGACTGTACCTTTTACAAAGCCAGTGCTGGTGAGCGCATGTCCTGGTTATCACGAAGAGAGACAACGAGGATTGAGGACATCGCCTACTGTATGCTAGGCATCTTCGATGTCAACATGCAAGTCGTATACGGAGAGGGAGAAAGGGCATTTATCCGACTACAAGAGGAGATCATCCGTGTTTCCAACGATCAAACTCTCTTCTGCTGGGAATGGGACGACCGCTATGTCCCCGATACATGGGCCAGCATCCTCTCCCCATCGCCCAAGACCTTCATCGACTCGGCTGTATACTCTGAGTGGCCCGTCCACGAAGCCAACACTTACACAATGACGAATGCTGGCTTGTCTATCAAGCTACCCGTCATGAACACCATCTGCGAATCCGTCGAGCAATGGTTAATTCTTCTCAATGCTCGACGTGAGTCAGCAATGGATCAACAAGTCGCCTTACTCGTCAACAGACTACCTGGAAAAGACCGCTGCACCAGAAGTCGAGTGCCAGCCTGCCCAGTTCCTGTTTTGACAGTCTTCCAACCTAAAGATCAAAACATGTATATCGCCGGTAGCAGAGAGCGTTACGGCGTGAAGCAGAGGTTCGAAAGCTTTGGCAACTTCGAAGTTCTCGTCACTCTCGACAGTGGTGAAATTTCCTACGATAGCATTACCTCGTTCCCCAAACTGGAGTCAGGAACTCTTAGTCTACAATCTTGGGACCAGGCTGGACACTATGGACGAGTCTTTGCTATTCAAGGCATGCAAACCTTGAAGAAGAGCGACAAGCGCGCCTCAGTATTTATCTGCACTCTCGTATTCGGACTCAAGGTCAAAGGCTCCCAAACCGAATGGGTCTGCAAAATCCGCAGCGTCAAAGACTCCCAAGGTGCATCGATCACACCCGAACAAGCAGTCCGAGAGGACGAGGAAGAAATCCGCAAAGAATTCGCCCGGACCGGTGCTTTCGATTCTATCTTCTCTAAAGAACGGGATGGCACGATAGATACTGTCCGAAAGCCAGAGTTCGACCTCTTGACATCCGTGACGATGAGCGCTGGAGTCAAGACAAACCTGTCGCCCATGTTAGCAGTGGCGCATCTGCAATTGGCCCGTATCGTGAATGCAGCTACAGTGGCGCCGTGGGATGAGGGATATAGATCGAGAGGTGAGGAAGTTCAGGATGAGGAGGATAAGGCGAGCGAGGTCTCCTTTAAAAAAGAAAATGCGAAGCCGCCCAAGCCACCTAAGCCGTTTAAGCTGGGAGAGGACTTCAAGCAGAAATCGGCTGCTCTGGATAGGTGGTTGAGTGCGTTGGAATAATCAGAGTGCGTTATTACTTTAAAATATGATGAGACGAAAAACGACAGATAGAAACATTTTTTTAGATAGACGATATCCATGACTGAACTTTAACATTTTACTTCAACCTGATAATAGTCTTTCTGGGACCAAAGTCCATAAAGTCCATCCCTTCAATAGCTAGCCTGTTCAAAGTGATAGCAGTTTGCCTCTCTTCAACCTTTACTGCCTTGTCTCCGCGCAGAACTACCAGGAATACTCGTTGATTCACTAAGCCATTTCCAAGTACCCTCCCCTTCAGTCTTGCTGCGACCAAACAGCGGTACTTACCAGAAGGTAACGTACTATTGTGCTTGAAGTTCCTCTCCGTAACACATCCAATGGCCTGATCCGATCCTGGTATTATCACCTCACTGAAAGGTTCAGTGCGGATATCTAGAGTGATAGTCCAGCCCTCAAGAGTGACCTCCTTCCCATCGATGGAAATCATTTGCACAATCAAGTCACCATTTTCTGTCGCTGTGTCAGTTAAATCAGGTGGATACTGAACCGTTCCAGCCCAACCGGCCCAGCTCCAACTTGGGAAAGACGATCGTCGTTGGGGTTGGACAGTGTGATCATGAATCCAAGCAATCGACTGTGGGAATTCCTTGAGGGGCATGCCCCATTCGAAGCCTTTTGGATAGACGGGCATGCCAAAGCGCATGAGACCACCCTGAAAAGCGTTGAGAGAGTCCGATTCGTTGGTCAGAGAGCGCGAGGTGTATGTTGTCACAGCTGAGATGAAAAGTGAGGGAGTCCGATCGAGGAAGTCTGTGTTTGTCGTCTGCAATAGAATTAGTATTAGCCTTGGGCAATATGTCTACTGACGAACCTCGACGTAGCCAGCTTTGAACTTGCCCCCTGAAACGCGCGTCCATGTAAGATCAGTAGCAGAATCACATGCCTCAGCATGATCGCTTGGGCCTAGAGTCTCATTACACTGGAGTGTATACTGAGTTTCCGTGAGAAACAGTTTTCGAGTTGAGAGAACATCTTCCTGCCAGGTCCAAGCTCGACCTTGCCAGACCGAAGACCGGATCTCGGTCATGATTTGCGGAGGAACAACTAAGAGGGTATTTCCGTCAATCGTCTCTTGTGTAGATCGTACTCTTGGTCGTGATACACCGGGAATACCATAGTCAGACCTGGGACCAGCTACAGCAAAGATAGTTATTGTTGCGCAGTAGTAGATTAAATGCATCAATTGAAGTTGCTGGGCTTTATTTGCAGCTTGTTCAGGCGTAGGATTGGGAGTTTGATCGATGCAGAGAGCGTCAACCTAAAATGGTAAGCAACAGCTTAGAACGTTGAGAATATGTCTTACCCATAAGTAACGCTTTCCAAGTTTCTTTGTCATTGTGATGGCATCCTCGATAGTCTGCGGAAGCGTTCCGGCTTCAAGAGCGCCAGGAGCGGGATGAACGCCACCCCACACGTAACTGAGAGCCAAATAATCGCAATTCTTAGGACACTGGACAACTGTTCGAGAATTTACATCGAGCATTCGCGTAGCAAGCAAACCAGTGTCGAACTTAACCTGACAAAGGTTGGAATGATGTGTCTGACATTGCTCGAGTCCCTTCTTGATGTGATCGAAATCGATCATCTCCTCGATAAGTCTTGCGTTATAATGACTGTTGGCAGACGGTGGAGAGGCAGGTAGCATGGCAATTGCTTCGCCCGTCATCATAGCTGCCCTCAATTGCTGACCACTGTTGAAGAAGCTGGGCCCAGACATATCAAGTCCTGGAGTTGAGAGGCCAAACCAGATGGCAAAGTTCGGCTTCTCGGATTTCGGAACTGCTTCCCAGTGATCTTGCCGAATGTGCCATCGGTAAGGAGTTAGCGCTAACACAGTTGTATCGTGTTCAGGCGGTGGTCGAGGGATGATTCGATAGATAAGTCGACATAAGGGACATGCAGGTGTTAGCTGAAACTCGGAGAGCAGGCCAAAGCGCATTCTGTATCCACTTTGTGCATCGACATGGCTGGTGTATTCAGATGTTTCTAATTCACTCTTCTGGCTTTCATCTAAAGGCTCTGCTTCTTTGAACGCGCGAATGATGTCGAAATCGGCACATCTTTTGCATAGACTGCTGGGACTTTGGCTTAGCTGCTCCAGCAGATGCTCATCTTTCTTCGTCCAAGTGCCAGAAGTGCTACTTATGCCGATAGGATGCGTCTGTTTGGCCTCGAGAGCTTGGATTGAAGGGCATGGCTTATCGGTCGGCTCTAAAGTCCGGCAGAATACGCAGAGTCTGGAGTTAAGGATAGACATTTCAAAAGACAAAGACGAATGATGTCAAATGCGCCAAGCAGTCAGTGTGAATGAGTAATTTACGTCTTCCAGGATAGGTCTTGGACTCAGAAAATACGATTTACTCTCACTGTAGCTTTAAGATGCTTTCAAGTGCTGGTGCAATGTAAGAAGTAAGCAGGCGTCTTCTTTTAGCGGGGTTAACCATCGGCGGCAAATCAAAGCCCGTTATTGGGCATTCCTTTTTGCATGGGCTGATAAGGCGAATTAAACCAATGTATCTCTTGGCTCTATTCATCGCCCGTTAATGTAGCTACATCGCCGTATCTCTGGATACCAAACCAATTTATTCATCAGTTTACTGGCTTAAGGAAACAATAGAACCATTCCATCGTCGATAGAATGTATACTTAAGGAGTCGGAGTGATCATCCAACCCGTTCAATTCCCACCAGGATTAACGCATGTGGGTGCCACGTGATTAAATCACGTGTGCTGACACGAAGCCGGGGTTGATCTCCGGGCTCTCAACACCTAGCCGAGCTAGCTTCAGGCCTGCAATCCACCTCACGATGACCTCAATTTGTTTTGGCACGTTCAGCACTTACCATCAGGAAATACTAAGCCCACAAGATACTAAGTTGACCTAGCAACTTACGGAGGAGGTTTAAAATGATAGGAAAGAATTTTGTCCGCTGTTTAGTCTTATAATTACATTTCTTTCTATACATCTACGACTCAATTCTAATAAAGAATTCCTGCTCATCCGCCTTCGCCTCAACCGCCGCCCGACGAACAAGATCATCCGCGATAGCTAATCTGAGCTTCTCTGCCGTGCTTGGTGCATTCAGCACCAGTGGCTCTGTGACATTGTTTGCCGCTCGAGCAGCCTTGACTGCTTCCCGAAGAGCGAAGAAAACGGTCGATCCGAGGAACAGTGGAGGTTCGCCGGTACCCTTGCTGCTCTGGATTGATCCGAGCTTGGACCAGTTGATGGGTTTGCCTTCGGAGTCGTGCTGGAGTGTTGTGACGTTGAAGACTTGAGGGATATCGGAGAAGCCTGATGTGGTGGTTAGCAATGATACATGAACAGCTGTAAATGAGTAAAGGTGACTTACCAGGGATCTTGTATGTTCCAGGTCCCTTGGTGAAGATCTCTCCTGACTTCATCCACAAGGACTCCTCCATTGTGAAGAGACCTTGACCTTGCACGAAAGCACCTTCGATCTGTCCGTAGTCCATGGCTGGGTTGATCGAGCGTCCGATATCCTGAATCCGTCAGTCATTGAATCACGAAGAAGCACTCCCTGGGTACTCACCATCATAAGATCGGTTCGAAGGACTGTTGAGTCTCCAGTCAGAGTATCCAATTCCACTTCAGAAATAGCCACTCCTTGAGTAAAGTAGTAGTACCTACAACACATGTTAGCAACACCATATCACCAGGGTAGAGAGCAAGGACTTACATAGGCAGAGGATCCTTCCAATTACCCCACTCATAGCCAATACGAGGCATCTTCCAGAACCCGTTCGCAGCCAAGTTAACTCTGTCGCGATAGGCAGCATGCACAATCGTAGACAAAGGCGCATCCTTCCCATACTTCTCGCGATACGGCGCTAGACGAGCATTGATCTGGTCGCATGCATTCTTCACAGCCTGTCCGTTGATATCACTTCCAGACGAAGCAGCAGTTGGCGATGCGTTGGCCACTTGGTCTGATTGCGACTCCTTGTTGTAAATCTCGTCGACACTGATGCCGAGTTCTTCGGCGCAAACCTGTGTCATCTTGGTGTAAAGGCCTTGGCCCATTTCTGTTCCTCCGTGATGGAGAAGGACAGAGCCGTCTTCATAGATCTTGACGTAGGCTGCTGCTTGGTTCAGGTGCAGAGCGGTGGCAAAGCTAGACGAATCAGTACAATGCTAGCAGAATAATAAAGAAGAATGACTTACCTTAGACCGAACTTGGTAGGAATCCTGCAGATACCTCGCTTCTTGAACTTGTTCTTCGAGTTGAACTCCTTGACAGCAAGCTTCCTCTTCTCATAGTCAGAAGAAACTGTGAGTTGTTCAATCATGGTCGGGATGTGGAAGTCATCAGTGATCTCCTGAAGGAATGGTGTTCTTTGACCAATCTCGTACAAGTTACGAACGCGGAGATCATCGACGTCCATCTTCAGCGACTCTGCAACCTTGTTCATGATGGTTTCGGTGATGTACATTCCCTGAGGACCACCGAAGCCACGGAAAGCGGTGTTGCTAACTGTGTTGGTCTTGCAAACGTGTCCGCGGATCCAGGCGTGAGGAATGTGGTAGCAGTTGTCGACGTGGGTACATGTACGGTCCCTGGTAAGCATGTTAGTATTTCCGTAGGTATAACCGTGCTTCAAGGGTAAACTTACATAACAGCGCCACTCATATCCAGCGAGGCACCCGCATTGTTGTAAATGTCAATGTCAAGGACTTGAACCTTGCCATCAGAGTTATAGCCAACCTTCCAGTGCGACTGGAAAGGATGTCTTTGACCACTGAAAGCAATATCCTCATCACGGTTCAACATCATGCGCACAGGTCGCGACTCCTTCTTCGCTGCCAGAGCAAGGTACATGGCATAAGGCGTCGTTCGCGATTCCTTACCACCATAAGCTCCGCCCATACGACGAACGCGCATGTTGACTCGGCTCATAGGAACACCCAAGACCTGAGCGACAAAGACTTGGTTCTCCATGAGGTTCTGCGTTGAGATGTAAACCTCCATTGAGCCGTCTTCCATATGAGGAATGGCGAGTGCAACGTTGGTTTCGAGGTAGAAGTGCTCTTGACCGCCCATGCGAGTGACGCCTGAGAGGACATGGTCGCATTTGCTGAGAGCATCGTCTAGAGATCCAGCAACTGCATCACCCTTTCTTAGCTCTTTACCATGCTTGTAGAAGCTCTTGGCCTTGATGGCTTCATCGATTGTGAAGATCGCAGGTAGGCGCTTGTAAGCAACAGTGACGGCATCGGCAGCTGCTCGGGCTTGAAGAGCCGACTCAGCATAGATCATACCGATCACTTGGCCGAAGTAATCAGTTTTGCCATCTGCGAAGAGGAGTTCGTCAAGAACGACTGGACCCCAAGTGTTGGCCTCCTTTGTGATATCATTCTTGTCGACGTATCCAACAACGCCTGGCATTTCCAGCGCAGCTGAGTAGTCGACGCTCAGGATCTCGGCGTGAGCTGCCTTGGACATGACCAGAGCACCAAACATCTCGTTATGCTGGCGAGGCATATCATCGACGTACTCAGCCTCACCAGTACAGTGCTTTACGGCTGAAAGATGAGGAATAGGTCTTCCAACTTCGTTGGTTCCTCTTTTCTTCATGGAAGCTGTGAAGTTGTCACGGTTACCAGAAGAGATTCCACGGTGGATTTCTTCAATCAGATCGGCGTCAACTTTTCCAAGCTCGAGATCATGGACAGCCTCGTGCCAGAAGCGGAAGAACATGGAGATGGTCAGAACTATGATAAGGTTAGAATCTTGACTTTGAACGTGTTCGAAGAATGAACTTACCCTTTCGGTAATGTGCCATACCACCGGGTACTCCGAAAGGCAGGCTGAATTGCTCCAAAAGTGCATCGATAGCGGCATCCAGCGTGGCTGTGTCAGACCACTTCCTACCCATAACAGCCTCTTGTGCTTTAGAAGCCATGACTGTAGTCGGGGCCATACCACCGACAGAAAAGCCTGCATCTTCAACAAGACCATTGCTGTCCAATCGGACTCTGAAGCCAGATGTCACAATGGCAATGTCATCGTCCTTTCTCTTAGCCTGCTTGTACGCCTTTGTGATCTCAAGCTTATCTTCATCAGGCAGTGGAATGACGATCTCCGTGATGACACCATCCTCAGGAAGAGCCGTGGTTCTGTAAGATATGAACCAAGAAGCCAGTGGGACCTCAAATGCTCCCAATCTCTGTGACTCGATCTTGACCTTTGCACCCGCTGCTAAAAGCACAGGCGCAGAGTCTGAAATGGGACTGGCCGTGGCAAGACTACCAGCAAGACTAGCCACATTACGAATCTGACGACCCGCAAAGTACCGAAGCTGCTTCCGAAGGGCTTCCAAAGGAGACGCTCGTCGACCGATCTTGGCATACAATACCTTGCACATCTCCTCAACCTTTGTCAAAGGGAAGTTTCCAGGGATGGAGATCTCCTTCATTGAGTTAAGCTCTGCTTGTGACTTCTGCAGGGGATCGACATTGTAAGCGTTCAACTCAACAATATCTGCGGCAAAGACAGAGACTCTGTAGCCTCTCTTCTTAAAGCGGACTTCAATCTGAGTCTCACTTGCACCACCGACAATCTTAGCCTCGGGATATACCGCCTTCAAATCGATAAGCTGCTTGAGGCTTGTCGGGCGGAACCACAATCTTCGGTCATCTCCGTAGCAAATTGGTCGAGCCTCGTACTTTCGCAGCACTGGTGGAAAGATAGGTTCTGTCGAAGGATCGTAAGGTAGGAAAGTCTCTCCGAATTCCGGCTCGTCGGGAGACTTGGGTGGTGTAGCTGGAGTCTTTTGTGGTCTTGGTGCTGTGATAGGAGTCTCCATCTCTTTCGGGTTTGTCTCATCAACACCAGGCGCTGAGCCGCAACCTTTTTGATCAGGATTGTCTCGACAGCAACCACCAGGACGACCACATGAGCCAGTCTTGTTAGCTTCACGTGCAACTGTGGCATAATCGTCTTCGAAGTGTGTATCTGGTGTAATCTCCTTGCCGTTGATCTCGGCGATTGTTCCGTGCAGGTCCTCTGTGATGAATGTTCGTGCCGCTTCGAAGATGGGCTTGTAGCCAGTCTAAACCATGTTTGTTAGTTGGAGGTTGGAGGATTATTGGGTGGCGTGTTGCTTACGCATCGGCATAGATTACCGTCGAGGTGACCTTGTAACTCGACCTCGGAGTTTGTGAGGTGGAACTTTCCGTCTCGGTAAGAGTTTCGGATGAGTGCATACAAACTCATGACAATCCCTGGTGTACAGAAACCACATTGTGTGCCACTGCATGTGTCAGCTCCCAATTCTCTCCATTCATGGGGCGATTGGCGTAAGCACTCGCAAACTTACTGCATCTTTGCAATTCTTTCTTGCAGCGGGTGAGGACGCTTCACTGTCCCCAAACCCTCAACTGTGATAAGACTCTTTCCATCAACACCAACAAGCGGGTATAGACAGGCATTGACAGCAAGATGTCTGACCTTTCCACCAGCCTCAGCGGTCTGTAGCACCACAGTGCAAGCACCGCAACCACCTTCGCCACATCCTAACTTTGTTCCCTTCAAGCTATCTTGCGCTCTGATCCAGTCCAAAAGAACCCAGTCGGGATTGGGATTCTTGACTGTGACTCGTCGTCCGTTTACGAAGAAGTTGATGTCGGATGTTGTGTAGGTAGTCTTGATAAGAGATGCTAAGTTCTCGTTGGCGGTCTTGGGCTTGCCTTCACTCTCAGCGTCCGAGAGTGGTGGCGAAGGCAAAGCGTCTACTGTGCCCTTCATTGTAACGGTGAAATGTGACCTTGAAACAAAAGTAAAATGAGATAAATGAAGATAAGGTCAACAGCAATGGTTTCACCGGATGATAAAATTGGAAAATGGATGATCGAGGACAAAGGTGGCAGAAGGGAGAT
Source organism: Fusarium stilboides (assembly GCA_014822085.1). Taxonomy (NCBI): domain Eukaryota; kingdom Fungi; phylum Ascomycota; class Sordariomycetes; order Hypocreales; family Nectriaceae; genus Fusarium; species Fusarium stilboides. The sequence continues at coordinate 127,874 of JAASAY010000292.1, read as the reverse complement.
AGAAAGAGTTCATGGAGGCGTATTCATTCTAAAGCCATCCATCCACTAGGGTTAGACGTACTGTAGTTATCACGAACTTATCATCCCACCCTTGGCCACCTCCCCATCTTTGCTCCGAACTACTCCATGGATAATGCGGGGGCGGAGTCCAGGTGGAGAGGATCTAGACACGAAGAGTTAGCTCGATGCCGTTTTGACGATAACACTGCCTCTGGACTTCTCCCCCATTCTTGCTAGAATGCCCTAAAGCCGCACATTCCCGGTATCTCTGCGAGATCTGGATCTTTGCCCCTCTATCTTGGCGTACTGATAATTGATGAAACGTCGTAGTGCTAGAATGAGGGGTTCTCTTCGGCCGAGAGTGCCGGGGATATCTGTTTTGTTCGAGAGTGGGAGGATGGAATCTTTGCAAGCCCACTTCTGCTGACCATTACAAATACGGCCGGTCTAGGCAAGTTTAATAGATTACCCCGCGTCTTTGCTCTTCTGAATGACGATCTGCCTGCATCAAGCGTTAACAAGAAGTCAAGAACTGCATTTGAGCCCCAAACGGGAAACACTCCAACGAAGCCATTGGGCGACTCCAGGGAATGCTGTAAGCGAGTGCATCTCTAGTATTCGCTAATTACTCCATGTATATCCACTCCGACGACCAGTTCGTCAAAGAGAAGAACGCTTCGGATGCAAGAGACTAAGATGCGGGGAATACTCTCCGAGCCAAATCCCTCAAGCCCAACGCTTTCCAGAGTTTCTCCATCATCTTCGAGAGTTCCTATTCGCCCAGATGTCCCATTACTAAAAACTGGCGTCTGCCTTCACGCACAGACTGTTTACCACTGACATGGGTCCTCATGTGTATCAATGCCTTGAGCTGTCAATGCCATTTTCTGGAAAGGCATAATTCAAGTCAAGCTTGCACTACCGAGAATTTACAGGACAAAGTGGCAAGTGAAAAGGTCTCGACCCTCCAGGGGATGCGACTGAGAGCGAATTAATCAACATGCCGACTTCTTTGTGTTTCGGCTTGTGGCTAGACTCTAACAAAGAAAGCTCGAGACCATGAGATCCGAAAACTCAACATCGCTAATGCTACCAAGGTCATGCAAATATATTTATGGTATGTTGAGGCGTTCGTGGTGTGCTGTTATGCTGGAAACCAATCTGCTTCACTGCCTCGCGCACAATGGTCTGAGATCACGATGCGGCATGGGAATGGAACTGCCCTCTCATTCCTTACTAGTGATTATGTTGTCGATGCCCTTGAAAATAGCGCTAGATGACTCTGAATTACATATTGCCACTTGGGTATCTGAGCGCCTTCCTATGCTTTGGTTCGGACAAGACCTTGTCAACCTGAGATGATTCGCTCGTCGGGTGCCCAAGCCCAAGATCAACGGCTGCATTAGTTCACTCGGTTGTAACACACATTCCAGGCCAGTCCTTGCTATTTGCTGCAACTAAAAGATATGTACTGCAGCCAAGACTGGTTCAAGCATCGGCATATGCACCATTCCCGATAGAAAAAGACAAGAGTGGGATGTTATCAAAAGAGAGATAACCTCAGCCCACTCATTTTCGAGCCGTAACTATTATATCTCATTATGCTCCCCGTTACCCAGAAATATGACGAGAGTCTCTGGCTAGTCTCAACTGTTATTGTCCTGGTATCAGGTATGACGAATTCACTCGCCCCGGTTCATCCGAGCAATGTTCTATCATACAACGACAGCGTCATTCTTGGTTAAATCCTCCGCCACTTCTGACCACCGCGGACGCTTTCTCGATGGCAAAACTGGAGTATTGATCGGCAGACCCGAATGCACGTGGGAAGGGTGATGGCTGCGCGAATCGAACACCATATTGCCGTGCAAAGTGAATAGGTGGCGAGCTATGATTCATCGCTGAACAACGACAATGTCAGGAGATATCACTGTTTGAGGAAATTCATATCTCTGGTGCATCTACTGTCTCGCAATTATCCTAGGCGTCGAGTATGGCGAGCTGATTATTGATCTCAAGAAAATCTGGCCCTTCTGGTATTTTGAGAACTCATAGCTCCGGATCAACCCCAAAGTCTCCCATCTCAATCTCCCCAGCCAAGTGTAAAATCTCCCCCGGAGACATGATAAGTCCTCCAGCGTCCCCAAACAAGTCCCATGGCATAGAATCATCCATATAAGTAGACGTGTCTGCTAGACTTAGCTCTTCTACCGACTGTCCTACGCTCATCTCACCCTGTTCCTGCAAGGAAGTGCTATCTGGGGCAGAGTCCGCTCGAAGATACGAATGCATTGCATGCTCTAATCTTTGTAGTTCCCTCTTTCGTAGTGGTGCCGCCGGGCTGCCTCTCGCTATCATTATGTCAAAAATGCCGTGCGCGGTGGTGAGCCAGGTTTGATCAGGTACGAAGCCGGGTGATACTGCGTCAATTACATAGAGAAGAAATGCCGAAGAAAAAACTGCTTCCATCTGAAATGGCAGAAAAGAGTCTGGAAGATCAGCTAAGGTGTATAAGGAAGTGATTTGTTTCGACTTACCAAGTAAATTACTCTCACCAAGAGTCCGTAGCGTCTTGAGGATACTGAGAGCCGATTGCACGCAAGACACAAGCAAAGAGCTAATTGGACCATCTGGGATAGACCTATTCAGGTCATTATGCGCCGCTCGTCTATGTAACACGCACATGACCAATGGTCGGGTTGTTAAAACGACGCACTACTTTAGTTAGCTAGGCCTGGGCACCTGGTGGACACCAGACTTACGTGATGGTACGAGAGTAGCAGCCTCGTAACCATTTTTGAAGATCGAACATTTGTCCCCTGGAATCTGGTTTCGAGGAATGTGCCGATGTCTCTTGACACATCAGCGAGGCTGTGAAGCATCGACTGCGTGTCCTTGACCAAGGAGCTATCGAAGTTCTTGTCCACTCCATACACACCTGCGAGCAGTTAGCACCTATTCGTCTATCATAGAAAACCCCCCCACCTGTCAAAATTGTTGCTGTCAAGCGCGACATCCGAACTTGCAACGTTAGCGCTAGACCACGATGCGAGCTGTCAATCTCGGATGGTAATCTCGCTGTGATATCCTCAGGCCGTATAGAGCTTGGAGCCCCAACCAGAGGCCCGAATTCCTGATCAATGATGTAGGTAATCCAGAAGATAGTGTTGCAACGCTTGGAATGCTCTTTGCCAACATTCTCTGGGGGCATATATCTATGCCATCCCTCGATGATCGAGATACGCAACCCTTGCCCAATCTGAGCATTGTCAGTCAGTTTTAGTTTATGTTTCCCAGGTATGAACTTACAATCTGGTATGCCATCAATCTGAGATCGACAGCCTGTAGATATAAGGCCGCCAAGCAATGAGCTTGTACAGCAGACAAAGTGTCCTTATTCCCATCCATCGGAATTAGGCTGGGTATCAGGGACAGTGCTCTGGAAGCAAACCGAGTGCCAGGAATTCCCTTGGAAGATGAGCTATTGAGAAACGCCTCTCCAAAAGCAAGGACGAAGAGAAACTGAGAGAACCAGTATCTCGATCGTTTTGCAACAACAGCAGGATCTGCGTAGAATAGTTCCACACTTCTCTGGAAAGACTCTTGATCGATGATTTCGCATAATGAACCGAGGTGATACTGCACGGTCGACAGCAAGTACAAAGCATACTCCTGCGAGGGAAGTCCTGAGACGTCTGGCTGTTCATGTAGTCCGATGGGTATCCAGTTCAAGTCGATGGTTTCGAGATCCCAAGGGTATACCGGCGGCTCTGGGTTGGGCGTTGAATTACCGATTAAAGCGAGAACGCGTCTGCAGAAAGCCCAGGAAGAGGTCGGTCCCATGTACCCTGCATTTTGATGAGCGCTGAATCGATCAGACATTGGGAACTAGCATACAGAATTTTCCACCTGGGTCCTGGGCATATACTTCCCCGCTATCAACCAACGGGTTACGTTTGAACTCTGGCGAGTTTACTTCGTTGTCGTTTTCGTCGTCCGCAGGTTGGGTCGTTGCTGCTTCAGCTTATTTCCTGTCAGCGTTTTGAACCGTGACGTTGGTATAACTGGTCTTTTCGAAACTCACCATCATCTACATGCTCTTGAGTTATCGACGATCTTCTTTCTGAGCCCTCGGCTGCTACTCTAGTCCCGGGAACACTGGCGGGCTGTGTGGTCGAATCTCGAGACGGTGGTCTTTGAGAATGATCCTTGTTGACCGGTCGGCCATCGCCGTATACTTGAGCTTCCAAAGACTCGAGGTAGCTGTAGGAACTATCAGCAGGGAATATTTCAGTCGGTCTTCGGCCATTACCTGGATGGAACAGTCGTCCGTAGATCCTCAGGCCTGAAATAGCATTCTCGTTTCCCTCTTTGGCATCGCATGCAGGGAATCGTGCCAGAGCATCGGACTTTCATGTCCCGACATCGCGCACATCTAGCAATGTGATCAGTATAATATTTGAAGAATATCTGTCAGTGATGACCTACGCTCTGATACATCTTCGGTGGCTCATTGCATCTGAAGCGCTACCGGGGCAATTGTGTCATAACTGAGGAGCAATCTCACAGCCCCGCCGCCCGATGACGGCGATAAGGATGAGTATTGTTGGCTTTATCACTTCCCTACTGAGGGCTTTTGTGTGCAGCAATTCCCGTACGAATTATGCTATTCTTCCTGATAGTTATTGTGCAATATCTGAGAGGGCTGCTGTAAAAGAGGAGTTGTAAAAACGCGAACCAGTATTTGTCACCCAAGTAAATCAGACCAAACCATTCTTGGCCGACATGTCACGTGCCCGGTCCGGTCTGTCAATCTTATCTCTGCCGGTGTGCAAGTGACGATTTACACAAATCGGTTGGGAATAATAATCTGGGTATACAATCTATCTTACTATATGATAAAGAGGACTCGAACAAGAAACATTTGCATCTCGAGACAGAATGTGCGTTAATTTATTCCTCATCAATCAGATTTCCTTATCCACAACCAGATACACGCTAAACTGTAACAGTCCATCCACTAAGCCACTACTGCTGCTTGCTTAACGCCTCAGTCCTGGACTGGCTATCGGGGTTGAAGAATGGCTTCTCGCCAATACCAACAGCACGGTGACCTGTACGCTCACCAAGACCGTCATAATCATTCGTGGCGCTGTGGAATACGCTGCGGTTATCCCAGAAGGCTGAGCCTAGTTAATACGTGATCATAAGTGCGGGGGTGTTCAACAAATTACTTACCAATGTCATTGGGACTTCTCCATCTAAATCGGACTTGCAAATCGTGATTCTCTTCAATCCTTCGGTAGAAAGACTCCAAAAGATCCTTGCTTTCGCGCGCACTCAACTCGTTAATGCGTTTGGGAAAGTTACCCACAGCAAAGAGGGACTTCCAGCCTGTTACTGGGTTTGTTCGCACAACGGGGTGGACAGCCTTCAGCTCGTCGCCGATGTTCTCTGGGTTTCCTCTTGGCTTCTCGTAAACTTGGTAAACATCGGGGCGAGCATCTCTAGCTTTGAGGAATCCATCTCCTGAGAATGTGGCTGTGAGTCCCTCAAAGAACTTTTGATAGGCGTCGCTGTAGCGATCATAAAGCTCATAACCAGAGGCCCAGAGTGTATCACCACCTCCAGACGGGAGCTTGGTCAGCCGCAGACTCGTGTAGTCAGCTGGGTACTGCTCAAACTGGATGTCGCTGTGCCAGCTGGCAGCACCAAACTTTCGGTCATCGCGATCCTTTTTGTTATCGCCGAAAAGCTTGACTTCAGAAGAAATGACGCTGATTTCGTTGTCATCAACTCCAAACTCGTTGGAGCTGTTGAGCAGAGGGTGAATGTGTAGGCTGGAGTCTGCAGGCTTGCCGGAGAGTTGACCAAGGCGATGGACTAGCTCCTTGTGTAGCTCATCGGTAAGGTTATCTTGTGCGCGGAAAAAAACAACGCCTCTTTGAGAAACTGCGGGACTGTTAGAGTTTGATATTGTCAATAGGCTTCTTTAAACTGACTGGTAATTGCAAGATCGCGGATCAACTCATCAGCATTCTTGGCGTTGATGACATCGTCAACCAAGTTGACGGTAGGATATTCACGTCCAATAACAGGAGTCGACTCTTCAAACTTGAACTGATCAAGTACTCCTGTGGTCGACAGCGGCTCTGGGTACTTCTTAGTCTCGGCACTAAGAGGCACGATCCGCTGCGTTTCTGTGGTGGTGGTGGTAGTGGTTGACATGGTTAAACAAATATTTGAACTGAGTATAGATTTGAGTAGCGATAATGAGAATTTGAGTGACTCTCTGGTCGATATTCAGTCATTGATATACAATTCCCTCCAGATCGCATAATCTGTCAAAGGCCTTGCGCCATCATCCAAGAAACCCACTTCATGACCAAAACCCCTCAACGGATGAACAAGAGCGATCAGATAAGATGATATTATTGGTCTTGCGCCCACCTCTCCTCAGATTATGCCACCATTGGATGTGAACTCATTGGCTATCCCAAACTGGAGTCATACCGGCAGGTGTCATGTTAGCGCGACATGGTTAGTTCATCCCCGTCGTTGATTGACGTCCATCCCGGAACTCGGTACCTTTCGGAACTCGTTCCAGTGTGAACTCGATTGGATCAACTACGACATGGGGCGAGATAACTGTTGTTTTCAGGCTATCTTTCATATTTCGAATTAATTTTACCACCAGATTTCGGATAGTACAGTCACCCATCGAGAAAGCCAGGGTTTGGTATTCACCAGAAGGCGTTTGCCGACAAGCCGCTCGCAGGGCTTCAATTTGTGTCTCTGAGCCATTCAAATGCATGTGGATGAACTCCCCATTCGGTGATCTTGTACAATAGCAGATCTGTGGGAACTATCGTGATGACGTGCTTGCGGGTTAACACGGATTTACACGGACTTCGTCATCGGATCCCTGCATGGCAACACACAGGGGTTGTACTAAGATACATGCGAAGGTGGAGTAGGACGAGGGGAATTGGTTGCTACATATACGAAGTCCAGAGATGCAGTGCCAAAAATGCATATTAACGACCTTAGCTGAGAGCGGCTGATAAGTTTTGTTTTAAGGAGGGGATATTGCTCAAGCCAAACATATAAGCCGTTGGGTGCGAGTAGCGTTAGATCTTTTTACTTTATCGCGTGAGAGCTGAATTATTCTCTTAGGTGGCAACCTTTGAAGGTAGAATTAAGACACTCATCGACAGTTAGGAACCTAAGTTAGAGCCAACAGGCTAACTTGGGCTTAACACTCAACCTTGTTCGTGTTTCAGCCATCTTCTGTGCTCTGTGTAACACAGACTCTCAGTTGACCACAGTAGCCAATGGAGCAAAGCTACTCCCTCCTCGGGGACTAATAATAGTGTCAATCTGCGGGACTTGTCTCACTTGGCAGCTTACTTTCTCAGACCTAAGTAACCTGGCATGCGGTTGTAAGACTCTACTTCATGGACAGAAGTTCTCATGGTGAGTCTCAGCCATTCAACAGCCATACTCAGTCATGCGTGGCAAAGCCCGCTGGCGCAGGGTAATCCAAGCCACGTCCTCGTGCGACAGACAGCCTGAGGTGAACATTACTCATGTAACAAGCGGTCTGCGTATGAGGCGCACTGAAATGGTAGGAAATTTTTCTTTAAGCTGGGGCTCCCACCGCTTGGCAAAGATCCCAAGTAATCCTATTTTGAACTGTACAGTCAAGTCCACGTTTGCATCCCCTTTCTCACAATTTGAGATGGACCCTCGTACAGAGTCACCGTCGTTTGGGACTATCCTTCACCGTTCACCACCAGTATTCAGTTACAGTTCACTGCCTACGGCAATAGATGAGAATGTACGTAGTTTCGTATTTACATATAATGTAAAGCAAACAAGTTTAACATCAATAGGCCTCAGCCCTGAGACGCAACCCTAGTGTCTTGTCGATCGACGAAGACAATGCCGACGGTGACGATTCAACAAGACAATATTTAAGATCAAGTAACTATTCTCGATGTAGTTTAAACTCTGCCACAGATGATCCTCTGCAATTATGTCCAGCAAACGACTCTGTTAAACCCTCTTCTGATCCATTCAAGCCAGCTGCCATCTCGACAACAGAACAAGTCCATCCGAAAGGCGCCTCTGCCATTTTGATGGGTGTAGTTTCTATATGGTACCTGGAGATGCTGTGGTGCATTATCAGCACTGCATGCTTCCTCACGTTAGTCCTTGTCCTGATAAAGTACGATGGAAAGCCTTTACCAAACTGGCCGCTTGGGCTCACCATCAACACTGTCATTGCACTCCTCTCCACAATTAGCCGCACAGGATTCGTCATACCAGCATGCGAATGTATTTCGTAGCTGAAATGGCTATGGTATCGGAAAGAAAGGCCCCTCGCTGACCTGCAGGCTTTTGACGAAGCTAGTCGGGGGCCATGGGGGAGTCTAAAACTGCTCGTGACGATGCGCACGAAGGCTTGGTGCGAAGTTCCCGGGCCTCGCCAAACTCTTTGGTAGAAGATCAACTAACGTGGTGCAGGGTCCTTGCTCTCCTGCCCGCTCTAGTCATGACTACCTCCGTGCCCACGTCTACGCTAATTCAGTCTGTAATAACATATCTAACTCGAATTGAGCTGGTATATGGTCCCCCCGGTTCATATTTAGTTCGAGCTACGGATTTCTATGCTGGAGAGACAACAGAAGTCTCGCACGAATTTGGTAAATGGACCATGACCCAGACTCGAAAAAGTCGACACTAGCTAACAAACCTCCGAAGACGATGGCTTGCTTAACAGGATTGCCGGACAGGTGAACATTGGGCTTTATTACCCCATTGGAGATGAGCTTGACATCAATCAACCCTCCTGCGCCACCAGCGAGTGCCGATGGCCCCTGTTCAATACTTTGGAGGTATGCACCAGAACCTGGAATATCACAAAGCATGTCGACTTGGAAACAAAGGCAGGAAGTGTGGTAAGCATTTCTTTACCAAACGGCGCATCCCTTACAAGGCTTGGGAAAACATATCCCAACGATTTTATCTGGCTATCCAACAGCTTCAGTCCTGTTTCCCACGATGCCAAGTCGTCCACATTGAGCAACACCACACTCTTGAATTCGGTCATGACCTACATGAGGCATAGAAATCCTCCTTTAGCTTTTGAAGTTTTATTTCACCTTCGTGTAAACAGATACAACGTGACAGTGAAGGAGAATGTCGTTTCACGGCAACAGCAAAGAACCTCAGCAAAGACTGCCTACGGCCCTATCGCGATCGATCTGCCCGGAGCCCAAAGTACCGAAGGTTCTTACATTCTATCACCAGAAGGGAAGCCTGCTCAGTTTCCCATTGGCCCCTTGACCTTGAGCTATTGTCTCAAAGAAACGCTCGGCGATATCGGTGATGAAGATTCTGCTGCATTTGCAGGGCCGGCGACTCGATTTGCACATTTGTTTTAGGCTGCTCTGCTGGATAAGCAGAAAGGACGACTAGGCAAAGGAGAGGACCCATTCATGGGAGTCGTGACAAATGTATCGCGCAACATTGCGGCCAGTCTCTCAAGGGGGTAAGTGCATCCAGAGACGACCATGTCAATTTACTGACCAACGTCTCATGTAGGATGGCTCTCAGTAACCATATTAGAGAGTAAGTAATATCCTGATAGAATGTTGACTATTATCCCTCTAATGCAATATGATATAGGGTGAACAGAACCGACACCAGGATCAAAGGCGAGAATCTTGGCCCTGTTGTATTCGTCAAGGTCAGATGGCCTTGGCTAATCCTTCTGGGCTCGCAAATTCTACTGTCAGTGATTTTTATCACTATCGTCATCATGCGCACAGCTCTTTCGAGCCTGGGGGTGACAAAGTCATCGCTGTTGCCAGTCCTATTCGCCATCAGCCCCGAGGAACGAGCATTGCTAGAAAAGAGTACAGATGGTAATGAGCAGGACTATCATGAGGAGTTTACAAAGATAGCCAATCAAGCTACGGGAGTGGTTGGGAAATTCAGCCCAGGCATGAAAGGGCGTGGCTGGGTTTTGACAGAAGTCAAGGGAGAGATGAGATGATCGAAAGGGCACAAGTGCGTTTGTTTTATTCTGCTTTGACTGATTATTTTACTCCGAGTCGTTAGGGAAGAGATGGTGAGATATAATTGAATCTCACGACCTGGCTTTGCGGATCAGCCTAACTAACAGCCTAATGCAAAGCCTCTGCCATGTCCCACATGGAACGTTTCACAATGCCAATTAGGTGTGTTTATATTGGTCGTAGAGGTTACTGTACGACAATCGTACAATGGTCGGATTAAATATGAAGTCAGTGACTGCACACGCAGCCTCCAAACGCGTTGCACCAACTCGTCTCAGTTGGGCCAGTCCACCATTATTTAAGGCCAGGCCCTGCTCGTTCTACCTTCCATCCATATTCCTTCTGGTAATCATCGTTCAACCTCAAACCAACATGTCGCGAGACGAACTAGAGTTATCCAGCTTGGATGCTCCAACTCTGGATGATGATTCTTGGCGACACAAGGTGCGAGACACTTATCAGCTATAGCTACGCTGCGCTGTTCTCCGCTAAAATTCTTTCAGGTAACACAACAGTCGTTGGGGCAATTCTCTCCTGGTCATCAACCTCCTCTTTGCCATGACGACGACGACGATCTGTCTACCGCCATACCATCTCTCCACTTTCAACAGGCTGAAGATGTGGCTCAGAGCGCCGAACCCTTGATCCAAAGCTCAGTGGCAGCTGCAAAAAAGGGTCTTGAACATTCATATCTCAAGAAGTTTAATGATCCAGAGCGGCCAAAGCAAGTCTGCAGCGAAGGGATCTTGACAGCCCTGTCTCAGTTGGCTTTATTCCATCTACTAGCTGTATCTATCACCTTGACACTCCTCTCTCTTTATATTGCCCATGTACGCTGGGGTAACATTAATGAGGAGCAGCTAAGCTTTTTACAATTTGTTGCCAAGGGTCACGAGATTCTTATCCTAGTGTCCCTGACAAACATCTTAATGCATCGCATATGCTACAGCCTTTTAGTAGACAATATTGGCCTTCCGCTCGGGTTTCTTTCATCGCCATTCAATCTTGGTTCCCCAATTCAGTACCTTTGTAGCTGGGAGTTATGGGCTGTGTTATCGAGATCAAAACACGGTGATCGATCTCCACAGGTCACGGGAATAATGATTATCACTACGATAATTCTTTCCATCGCAGCCGCCCCTCTCTCAGCTATCGCAATCATTCCACGACAAGGATGGTGGCAGGTTCATTCACAAGAAGAGACGAGATGGGATTTTTTGGAATTCATTAAAGGGGACTTATGGGAGACCCAACTTGACGCCAGATATGCAAAACGACACGAAAGTCAGGCATATAATAGCCCGCTGTTGGACTTACTCGAGACTATAACACCTACGATTTATTCCCCACCATTACCTGCCGGGTATACCAGTACAAGGCAAATCGCCAACATCACGTACAGCAACTACTATTCTTCGTCCAGACGACTAATTTCCCTTACCATGGACATTCCTGAGCTACATGTTGGAGAGTTCACGGTTGCAACATGCCCTATGTCTGTGGTAGCCAATTCCATTGATCAGCATCAGAAAAAGCCTATGAACGTTATGGACATTGTTACCAGATCTGAACACAAAGTCCTGGACGGCAAGTTCATAAAAGAGTGGAATAGGGCTACGGGAAAGGCAGGGGTAATGTTGCATGATGTACCAACAAGTCGATGGAAGCAACCCCTCGTCGCTGTTGAATGTTCGAAAGGAGAAGCCAGCTCGGCCGGTTTCACCTTCCCCTTCTATTCTAACCTTTCGGAAAATAATGTCTTCGTCACCACAGAAGATAATGACGGATTTCGAAAATTTCTCGAATATGTCCGGAAAGGCAAGGGCGAAATGCCGAAAGACAAATATCACTTCTTGGATCTCTCAAACACGACCGATTCTCCTATCAGTGCACATATCCTATTTTTGACCGGTTTCGTGGAGGATGGTCCTGGTGCAGCTGCATCTGAGGATGTACCCAAACACGTTGTGGAGATTTCCCTCTGTCGCATATATGCCCGATGGGTTGACGCTGATGTCTGGATGGAAGAAGGGAGACCTGGTGTGCAAACCCAGTTGGACTTCCCACTCTTCAATATTCAAAATCACTTTGGGAATTTGTCTCAAACTGGTGAACGTATAAGAATGAGGGAGGATTGGTTGACTACAGTGGGTCGACTTACAGAGAAGAATGGAACAACGTCTAGGAGGCAAGCGAATTCCTTATATCAGCAGATCATTGATTTCTGTCTTATGGAGAATATTGACATTTGTCTTCCCATCACTCTGGCTACCCACATTACCGATATCCTTTCCCAGACAGGCTCTATCCTTTCGGGAACTAGTGAAGGCTCGAGATTCGCCGATCCTGTTGAGCCACAGCCAACGCCAACGCCAGGTGATATCGTCATTCACGAAACATACTTCTTAGGCGGTTATGGTTATGATTTCCAGAGTAGCCGAACGATTCCCTTGGCGTTTTCTATTCTACTACTACATGTCCTTATCGTCCTTATCCATGTGGCAACGGTTCTCTCGTCCCCTCGACGCCCATGGCATGGTTCTAGCTGGACAAGCTTCGGGCAGATACTAGTGTTAGCACTACGCTCCAGAGCCCCAGAAGGATTAGGAAGTGTTGGTGGAGGGGTGGAAAGCTCTCAGACGTGGAACGCATCTGCTTCAGTGAAAGTGGTTGATGATGCGGGCAGACTGGAGATGATACTCCAGTTCAAAGACAGAAACAGTGGACTAACCCAGGATTCGGAGAATGCAAGAGATGGTGAAGGATCCAGTACGGGCCTTTCACGCGTGGAACCAGGTGTGAAGTACCATTAAGTAGTCAACGTGGGCTTGGCGCAATTGCTATGATTTCATCACTTGATGCGTTGAATGTTATATTTAGAATGGAAACAATCACTTTAACGTTCAGCATACTATTTGCACTCTTGCTTGACAATGAAGTACGCGGTGCTCGGTGACTGGAATATCAAGTCGCGGGCAGGGCACCCCAACTTCGCAAGTAAGCCTTGCCAACAGGCCACCCCGGCTCGACGAGTCCTATGCCAAGTCTTGCATGCAGCAATAGCGGTCAGAGCCCAATAAGAACCCTTGTTCAGAACCAAGTCTTACCGAAGCTTTCGCACTTCGTCTCACGACTCGCGCGTCGTCAATATATTGTCCTTTTCTTTTTGGGTATCCAGCCAAACCACTCCGATTTCGATTGCGGCCAGCAACCTAATATCATAAACACGTCTCGAAGTCTGGCTCATCTGTTCGAGTCGGCATCCGCTTACCAAGATGAGCTTATGCGCAAAATGCATACCGCTGGTGCCTAAATGGGTGGACTTATGGGATGAAACAATCGACCCCTCGATTAAGCAAGCTCACCGAGCGAATTGGCATGGAATGAGATTGACAGAGCCCACCTGGATTACGCATTCGTCATGGGAATCTTTTTGTTCCTCCTTGGATCAGAATTGTCCAATTTGTTGGAGCTTATGGCGCTATATCCGATCATCTCCGCTTGCAACACCAGTCAAGGAGAGATACGAGGCCTTCCAGTGTCGGGCGGTGAATGTCGTCTTCGATCCATTGATGAGTATATATAAAATTGATATCGGTCTTGAAGGTGTAGGAGCAAAAGACGGGGTTGTGCATTTTAACATGGAAGATGGGTTCCTTGGTAAGCATCTTCCATTCATACTCTATCATCGGCTCACATAACTTGCAACAGACGAAGAGCCGTGGCATGTGTGCCCCTCTCATACGGTTCAATCAGTATCAGAGTGCATTAGAGATTGGCTTAATTGCTGCCTCAAGACTCATCAGCAATGTAAACAAGTGTCGAAAGCCAAGCGCCGAGCCCGATCTAAGAGTGCACTACCAAGTCGCCTAATAGACCTTGGGGATCGCGAATCCAAGCAATGGCGCATTGTCCGCACTGAAGGCAAGAGTCGAAAATACAGAAAGTATTGTGCACTCTCGCACCGCTGGTCAGACAATACACCAAGACTTTCCAGCGAAAACTTGGAAGAGTACGAAAGTTACCAAGACCAGGGCCAATTTACTCAAGACTATGAAGACGTCGTGGCGCTCTGCCGTGCACTCTCGATTAGATATCTTTGGATCGATTCCCTTTGCATTTTGCAGGACTCTGCCGAAGATTTCAACCATGAAGCTGCGACTATGATGGATATATATGCAAATGCTATACTCACCTTCAGTATATGCTGGGATTGCTCGGACGCTGGATTATTTTCCGAACGAAACCGAGGACCTAACGCAATACCTGGCCCCAAGCCGCCTTCACCCAGGCGAGTCAATTATCTTGGTTCCTTGAGCAATATTATACCCCGGCAAGTAAAGAATGTATTCGCTCACCCTCAAGACATTCGCCAACCGAAGTGTCTACTATTCGGCCCCGAGTGGGAAATAAACGTATCAGATGCCTTGGTCAACACACGAGGATGGGTCCTGCAAGAAAAGATCCTGTCAGCAAGAATCGTCTACCTCGGTAATGATCAGCTCTACTGGGAATGTCACGACTGCCGAATAAGCGAGAGTGAACCACATGGGACCTATATATCTGCTGGACCACGTCAGGATCTTTACCTTAGGACAAACCAAACAGACTGGCTCGCACGAACTTCGTGGCCCGAGACTATCGAGACATATACCGACTGCGAGTTGACTTATGAGGAGGATAGGCTTATTGCCATCTCCGGACTGGCACGTTCCTTTGGTCGCGTGTTTCCCACCGAGTATATAGCGGGCATCTGGACTGATTTCTGGATCTACGACCTTCTTTGGGATCCAGCATCTGCTCATGAGCAAAACTCTGTTAGTCGTCTTCATCGCTTTACGAGGGCTGAGGACATACCCTCAAACATACCTTCCTGGTCATGGGCCGCTTTTCCGGGGCCTGTCAAGATGCATCGAGCCGATAATCTCACCATGAAAACCGACTACGCAGGCTTGTTTAACAACCCCGAAGGACCGGATAAATACGAATCAGGTGAACAGATGCCGCTTGCTATCTTGACCAAAAGTACGATCACACCTCCTGAGAGCGATCCTTTCGGTAATTTCGAAGGTGCAAGTCTCGAGTGTCGTTGTTATCTCATACCTCTAGATCTCGATCGGGTCAAAAACCTGGACAACTTCAGGGAAGTCTCAAGTTCACATGGGAAAATTCGACTCTCGCTCTACGAGCCGAACGACGAGGACGGTCCTTTCGGTTTGCCTAGCTTGTTTGACGATCTGGACGGTGAAAATGGTCCCTTTGGTTTACCTGGTATAAAGCTGGCTGTTCCCAGATCCCGAAAGGAGAGAAACACAGTGGATGTATGCTTTAGCAGGCCGCTGGACCTGTCCTCACCCTGCTTTCTCCTACCCCTTTACATCGAAAAACGAGACTCGCCAGTAAACGAACAGGAGCGACGACCTGTCAGAGGCCTCATCGTTCAGGAACAAGCATCTACTACTGGGGGAGTAAATGAAGGCCAGGTCCGAAGCTTCGTCAAAATCGGTACTTTTATGGAAGCACCCACTGTTATGTACGGTCTAACCTGTGTGATGATTAATACGATCGCAAAGAAAGACTGCTACTTAGGGGGGCAAGGAGACGGCGGGAAGAGAACGACGTCGTTCCAATCGACTCTGTATTTTTTGGCGAATTGTTTGTCGAATTACGGGTCTCGAAAAGACTGGAGCATATTTAAGTATTTCGAGGTCGATTGGATGCTTATTCGACTTGTCTAGATATCCTGTAATATGAAGCTCTGATTATTTTGCTGACGAGAAATGGGACATAACGTTGTCAAAGGACATATAAAGTGACTGGTTGGTAGTAGCGCGAGGATAGATACACAAAGTTGAACTCAAACAATTCAAACTCGGATATCTCGAAATCAGTTTAAAATACTGGAAAATACTTTGCCATATAAATTGAAGTAAATTCAATTCAAAACAGGTATCATTTGTCCTTATGCTATAAAAGTGTCGTCTTATGTGATTTGGACCTTCTTACCCGGGAGCCGCTCAGCTTTCCAGCCACATGATATGCCACTCCCTCAGCCACAGTCCTAGCTAACAGCCTCAGATTGCCTCCTCTTTAAAGCCGTAGTTATTAGTATCAGTCAATGTAAAACCCTGGCTAGAATTCAAATTGATCGAACCGTTTATTAGTAACCGTTATCTCCAAACTTCGGAGGAAGGTCCGAAATTGTAATACGAAGGCGCCTAGTGGCCGGCCCGGCCCCGGCTCTCCGGTTTTTCCGATCATCCCGATTTTTCCGCACCATGTCCAAAGTGGGGTTATGCTTGGGCGCAGAAGACAAGGCGGAGAAAAAGCCGCCAGCCTCCGCCAACTTCCGCCGCCCCACGCAAGAGATTTCCATGTGTGTCACGCTCAAATGGCAGAGCCTGGGATAGAGTCTGCTAAGCGGAAGCGAGCCGCCAAAGCGTGTAATTACTGTAGGAAGAGGTATGTTTTACCCAGGTAGACTCTAATCGCATCACACTCCAAAACATGTCTCGTGATACGCGTCTCTGTCGATGAATGGTGCTGACGGTTGACTGTAGAAAGAGAAAATGTGATGGAAGACAACCAGTCTGTAGTCTCTGTGAAGAGGCGAACAATTCAGAATGCGAATATCGGGATGAGGGACATGAGAGCAACAAGTATGTCCAAGCCTTGACATAAATGGGACATTTCTTACTGACTCACCCAGACGAATTGCAATCTCAGTTGACCGAGTAGACGAGATCTTCGACCGACTTGAATCACTCGAATCTACCTTTCACACCGCAATAGCCAGACAAAGAGAGAGAAGCCCAATCTTAACCCCTTATCCAGTATCGAGACATGGAGAAGCCATCAGCCCTGAAGATGGAGTAGTCGCAGCGTCATCAGTACACTCAACAGGTCCTGGAACACAGACCTCCCTTTCGCAGTTCGCCAACAACAATGTCTTCAATACTACTATGGATATACCCTTATCTCACTCTTCAACTACTGGAAACCTTCTTCGTTCAGCACCTGCAAAAGCTTTGTTAGGTCACTACCCTCCCGATCTCTTCCTTCATATCGAACTTAGACGACCTATACCCGAAGGACTTCGACTCAACGCCGTACCAGCTAGTCAGGTCGAGCTACCTACACTATCACCCAACGAAACAGATCACCTAGTCCGCAACTACTTCCAGCTAGTTCATCGGTTCCATCCTATTCTTGATCAAAGAGCTTTCCGCGAACTATACGACCAAGCTCTTGAGCATGGACCACGTCCCGATCTCTCCTCAGCGTTAGTCCTAGTCGTTCTAGCCCTTGGCACTGTCGCAGCCGAGTCACCCAACCGAATGGACGCCTGTTGGAGTCCTGGAATTCGCTATTTTACACCCGCAGTCCGACTCTTACTCACCGAGTCGTTATGCTCATTTGGTGGTAACGCCCTCTTACCACAGGCATTGTACCTAGCAGCGCTGTACTACAGTTACTTATCCAGGCCTTTGCTTGCGTGGCGGCTGGTTCATATAGCGTCTACTGATGTACAGCATTACTGGATCAGGTAAGTCTATATGTTGCTGACTATTATGTGCTAGAATTAACGGGAGCCAGGTCTGAGAAATTGTTACGCGATGGTCAAGGGCGTTCTCAAGACCAGTCGATATTGCGAGTCTTTTGGGCAATCCTCGTCCTTGAATGGTGAGCTCCTGAGTATGAAACTTCGATTCAACCTTCTGACTTGAATGCAGTGACATCCTTGCAGAACACCATCTTCCCCGCAGTGGCATCGAGAAGATCGTCGACAAGTTACCTTACCCATGGTCAGATGGTCCTTCTGAGCCTTATATGCACCGCTGGCTGGCCGATCTATCCTCGCGCCGCTTACTCAATCGGATTCACTACGTGCTCTACGCCGAAGCTGAACCAGGCACTGGAGATGGTGCAGTGGACAACTCTGAAGAGACGCTATCGAATCTTCCCAACCTAGCCCACGAGTTGAACCGCCAGCTCGGTGCTTGGTATCATCTTCTCCCTCATAGCATCCGGCCAAACCTAGAGGTTCCCCCTATAGGTATTGACGATACCATGGTCACCATACGTTATCATACTACAGGCGACATCATTTATCGACCATTCTTATATCAGGTTTGCGCGCTCACGCCGGGCACGGCTCCCAATCCAGCCACACTCGAGAATGCCAGACAATGTCTGGTGCACTGTCGCAGATATCTGAATGCAGTGGAACATGCAGTTCATGCGCCCACAGCCTCTTTAGAG
Source organism: Fusarium stilboides (assembly GCA_014822085.1). Classification (NCBI taxonomy): domain Eukaryota; kingdom Fungi; phylum Ascomycota; class Sordariomycetes; order Hypocreales; family Nectriaceae; genus Fusarium; species Fusarium stilboides. The sequence continues at coordinate 109,527 of JAASAY010000292.1, read as the reverse complement.
AATCTTCTGCACGGGTACGTAAATCATGCTATTGAGAGGAGCGACTTTACTAACAGTGAACCAGGACCATGGCTGTAGTGCTACTTCTCTCATTCGCAGCCTTTTCAAGACTTGATGCATTAAGAGTGCCAGATCTCAACCAATTACAGGACAAAGGAATAAGGATCTGCGAACGATGGGCATTTCCAGGGTCAAGCATTGAACAAATGGTTGTCATATTGCGCGCCCTGCGTGCAAAATGCATTGATACAGGGTGATTCAAAGACCAAAGGTGTAAATAAAAAATAAATTCCATTTTAGGAAATATTGAACGAGCAGAATACTACGTAGATGCCAATCGCAAGGCAGTCGATTTTGACATTAAGGGCGTACACTAGGCTCCATCAGCGGCGGAGCCGAGACCCAAAAAGTTTCTACCTGTGGCAAGATCTTTCCAGAACAAATGCCATTGTAGATTAGATTGCAGGGTTTATTTAAACCTTCCTAGTCGAACGCTTTAAGTATTTCAGCCCGCCTCGAATAAGCCAACACTTGCATCCTCCGTCTGCGACCACGTAACATAATTGTTACGCACCTCTCACATCTCCATACTCAAACCAACATGACAGCCAAAGAATCACAACCGGCTTCTGGCTCCCAGAAGCCGGTTAGCATCCGCTTTGCAACACGCGTCGATGCCGGCCCCATCGCAGCGCTCGGCGCACATGTCTTCTCAGTCACTTTCGGCCACTCTGTTGAGCCTCACGAACTAGACGCCTTTTTGGAAGAGTCATACACAGAATCTTCAATCGTCAACGACATCCAAGACGAAAACAAAGATGTGATCGTTTCCACCAACGACCAAGATGAAGTCTTGGGTTTCGCATATCTCACACGAGGTAGCAGCGAGCCTTGTGTGGAAAATGAAGAAAAGACGGTTGAACTACAGCGTATTTACGTGCACCCTTCTGCTCACGGCGCTGGCGTTGGGCGTTCGCTAGAGAAGGCTATTGAGACGATGGCAAGGGAACAGGGATTTAAGAATCTCTGGTTGGGTGTCTGGGAAGAGAATCCAAGGGCGATCAGGGCGTATGAGAAATGGGGATATAAAAAGGTCGGTGATCATGATTTTACGATTGGATCGGTGGTGCAGAGGGATGAGATTATGTTGAAGGTTTTGTAGGCTATTGAAATAGTGCGGTAGATTGGCGTTAACTAGATATTGTGATTTGGGGACAGCGAGATTATACAGGGCAATTAGACAATACATGGAGTATTACTTTTAAGAAGTAAACCTTTAATCTAATTGATCTTGGTGATAGTAACTCAACACCATTTCCTTGACCAAGGCGTTCAAGAAGTGGCGCGATACCCAGAACAGCAATGTTATACGAGCAGCTTATGGGCATTTATGGGGGCCCATCCGCTAAACATCCACTGAAGCAAATCCCACCTGAACACCATGAACTGCCCCCGGCCGCAAGAACGTGATGAGATTGAAGCACATTGAAGATCATGACATTCATCGAGGAAAAGGAAAAGTCGGGCAAAAAAAGTGGTACATTGCTATAAACTGGCTTGGCCATGGCGGATAGGATCTTGGAGTCCAATTTTGTCTTCGTCCATCCGTGCCGATGTCTGCTAAGAATCGCACCCCATCACGGAGTCTATCAATCTGCCAAAACGACACTAGCAACCTGGATTACGGAATCTCTGTAGAAAAGAGCGAGGCGAACCGAAAAGAGATTAGATCGTTCATTCATGTTAGCCATGGTGAACATCGGTAGATAAAGCCGAATAGCATCATGTGCAAGAGCTCAGAGTTTAGCTAGCAGGCGAAGGTGCACCAACGTCCAACTTTGACAGAGGTCGACACTCTTGCCATGGATGACACTGCGCCTCACACGTAGTACCATTAGCAGGCATTGAACCAGTCCGAAAGTACTCCTGTATGATCGAACGACTACACTCGCTTAGCTCGTTAAAGATAATAGCATGACCAGTAGAGTTCTGAGATACGACGGCAGACCCTGGATACTTAGTTGACATTGCGTTGGCGTTACTGAGCGGTGATACTGGGTCATGACATGTAGACAAAAACAAGATTGGCGCTGCTGGATATCCCCTAGTAACATTTGCCCGTGGCGGTGGGATAGTGAAAGGCCCCTCAAAGTCGTAAACTGGACGAGTATGTCGACCTTTGCACGCGACGACGAAATCGAAAAGTATGTTCAAAGAAGGAGTCTGATTTTGTATATTATACCAGATAGCGCTGTATTCTTGGATAGATCGATTCCTCGCTGATTCATCGGCATCGAGGCAGGCGATCGAGGTGCGGGCGTCTTGGATCCAAGTATATTGATCACCTTTCTCAACAATTGGTCCGCAGAATGTACTCCCTGTGAGAAGTCTTCTGAGAGGTAGTTGAGATGAATAGTTTCCATTGATAGAATCGTTCAGTTGATTGGCCAGCGAGTCGAACGTCAAAAGAGGGAGGTAGAGGGCGCTAATGATTTGGTTCCTCACGTCTTCTGAGAGGAGGATGGTGTGTTGGCCGTCGCAAACGATAGGTATAGGTGTGTTATTTAATTCGCTAAGGAGTTTATCCACGCGGCCCTTGATGTTTGTCCAGCTAGAGTCGGTTGACCTTCTGAGTGCACATGCTTCTGAAGCGAAGCAAGCTTGGTAGAAGTCGTTGAGCGAGGCTTCCGTGTCCGTGAACCAGGTATTCCGTTTCTATAAACAAGTTAGACATGAGTGGAAACATGGTCAACAGGATAACAGACCGCATTCTTCCAATCGTCGATGTCTAAAACTCCATCTAAGATAATACGTCCTATGCGTTCTGGGAACATGGAGGCGAAGTATTGACCTAGGACTGTACCATAGGATGGGCCATAATATTGGATGCGCGGAGGGTCGTCTTCGCTTGCATTTCCTCCTGTTGTGATCCTGCGTAGTTCATGGACCTGGTCGACTATCTCCACCATATCACGCGCCACAGAAGCTGTAGACATGTAAGGCAAGATATTTGCTGAGTTCTTTTCGCAAAGGTCACTGTAGCCTTTCGCATAGGCAATAGCCCGACCCACTCCGTTGGTGTTCAATGACGGGTCGCCTTTGCCACGTTCTTCCCTAAAGTCCGCGAACCTAAGGGCTTTATCTTTGTAGCAGTCTGCGCGAGGTGTAGTGTGAAAGGTTCCACGAGGATCGAACGAGAGCCATTCGTAATGTCTGTCTTCACTGTCGATGAGATCTTGGAAATAAGGCAAGAAAAGGTAGGGGTCCTTGGTGATGGCCTCGCCAGATCCGCCTGGGTTGTACATTATAGTGCCCCCAAAAGTAGGGTCGGTCTCGGGGACAGTTGCGGGAAGAGTGAGGATGGCAATTGCAACAGGGTTTTCTAGGTCATCGGGGTGCGACCAGTCAAGAGGGACTTGTAGTCGGGCACACTTATATGTGCCGTTGTAGCAATCATGGTACTCGAGGGTGGGAGAGGGTTCGATGGAAGACCAATTGAAGTCGGCTTGCGCCATGACTCCGCAGAGGAGAAGGGAAGCAGGTATAAAATAGCTAGGAATCATTATTTTTGGCCAGTGGTCAGTAAATGATGATGTGAGGTGTTAACGATAAAGGGTTTCCTGTCGTCAAAGACGGGCGTATTATTTATATTTACTTCTGTTATTCATACAAACTCTGTCTCTTGGCGGACTAGAAGTATATCAGTTCTTAATGGTCATGACGCGAGATTGACTGGCACTAGATGGATTTGGAAAACCGAGGGCTATAGGCAGCAAACAGCACCGCGCAAGTCGCAGCAGTCTGAGCCATGGCTTTTACGAATTACGCAGCAAGTAGATCTTAGTCCCATGTAATTCATGATACTTTGTTTAGTAAGAAGATTTGCACTGCCGCTTTGAACTATGGCCAGTGTTCTTGCATCTCTGCTCACTCGATGCACAACTCTGAACTTGACTAGGAGCCGAAGGACTGCCATAATTGGGTGCACCGTAACTCTGTTAAGGCTGAGATGCATACCTACTCGAAACTGGGCAGATTGGCGGCAGCTTACATACAGATACGCGATACGGCACTAGTGTAAGATGATGTTCAGCTTCTCGGACGCTCGCACTTCGTATAGTAGGTCAGTGCGCGCGTAGTGGTAGGAAGCCACAACTTAAACCCACGAACTTGAGCACCTCAATATACACACTACACAACATTCAAGACTTCCCACTTTGACGCAATTACGTCCGTAAAGTGAATCACGATTCTGCCTTGTCGTCGTCAGCAGCGTTTGCAAACCCTGCAAATGCCATGGCTTGTGTCTTAGTATACGTAGACTTATGCGATAAATTGCGTTCAACCTTCACTCAGCTCAAGGATTAGGCCATGGGAAGCGTCCTACCTAGGTAAATAATATTAACACAGCAATTCATAAGGCGTATTGGGAAGTGTTACCGCGTTTTCGTAGCAACGGCCACTTTCCCTTTTTACTATATATAGTTGGTATTGTCTCGACGAAGTGCCAAGGAAATTCCCTTTCACATCAGCATACAACCTGGATACCTTGAGCATACCTTCACACTTACAGCTTCTTTCGCAATTTCAAGGTTTATACCATGTTACATCTCCAGGCCCTTCTCCTTCTCTCGGCCTATTCGGTCGGCGCGACGTCGCTCAAGACTCGCGGCCTGAAATGGGAAAAATGCAATGATATTGTTTCCAACAGTTCATTGCCATACAAATGCACCACGCACGAGGTCCCCTGGATTGGACTGAGCCCCAAAGTGACACGATTGAGCTTCAGCTCATCAAGATCTCAGCACCCCATCAGCCATCAAAGGGAAGCGTTCAAGTCAACTTTGGAGGACCAGGATTCGAAAATCGCAATGCTCTGCTATACGATGCCGAGGGATTACTCGAGTAAGTTTTCCTATCCATAACATTTAACAGTTGGATTGCTTAACTCATCTTTAGGTCAACGGGTGGAATCTACGACTTAGTTGCTTTCGATCCCCGAGGCACTGCCAACACGATTCCATTCAATTGCGCGAATGACCCTCTTCAACTCTCCGAGTTGGTGTCTTACTTTCAACCAAATGACGCAAGCAATCAATCTGAAGGGCTAAATTGGGCCTTCGGTGATGCCATGTCGAGCCAGTGCTGGCACCATGACAAGGACATTGGTGACCTGATTGGCACTGCGTTTGGTGCCCGGGACTTGATGAGTGTCGCTGATGCTTTAGATTCGGATGGCAAACTTCGCTATTGGGGTAGGTTTCTTATCAAAAAACAGGTGTGGGAATACTAGCTAAGTCCAGGTTTAGGCTTTTCCTATGGTACGACTTTGGGTGCCACGGTCTCGGCTATGTTTCCTGATCGCATCGATAAAATCGTTCTGGATGGCAATCAAAATATTCACGAGTACTACTACGGTTACGGGTGAGTTAATTCAAGTGCCTTCACTTTATAAAAACGAAGCTAATGGTGCCCGAACAGAGAGATCGAACAGTGGACTGACTCTGACAAAGTATTCTCGAGTATATGGTCGACATGCATTAAGGCAGGTGCCAGTCTCTGCCCTTTGGCAACAAGATACAACGACAGTGCCGTTCTCGAAAGAGACGTCTGGAACCTGATCGATGAGCTCAAAGAGAACCCAATAGCCATCAAAGATGAAGAAGACTCCTTTATTCTGAACCACGTATCATTCGGGGGTCTGCTGTCAAACGCTCTCCGTGGAATTGATACGTGGCCACAGTTGGCGGCAGTTGTGGACCTACTCCTCAAGAAGAATACGGACAGTGACGAATTTATCAACCTCATTACGGCGCTCTCACCATCGAGCAATGAAGACCGACTTTCTGGAAATCTTGGCATTGTACGAACCTTGGGTATCCGTGGCTCTGATCGCTTCACCTGGGCCAAGAGCCGCAAGGACTTGTCGGCCACTATCGCCAAGCAGGAAAGACTTAGTAAGATCGCTGGCCCAGCTGCTGCTGCACTGTCCTTGGCGACTGCACGATGCAAGTTCAACGCCAAAGAACGGTACGAGGGACCTTGGGAGAACATCGAGACATCACACCCGTTATTGATAGTCGGGAACACTTTTGACCCCCAGACATCGTTGAAGTGCGCGCATAATGCTAGCGCTATCTTCGATGATAGTGTTGTACTCGAGGTTCAGGCTTATGGTCATACGTCTCTAGCAGGCGTGTCCAAGTGCTCGGGTTCAAACATCGCGGCGTACTTTGTCAACGGAACTTTACCGGCGGAGGGCACTGTTTGCCCGATCGATGTTCATCCTTATGAAGTAGCTCATAAAGGAGAAAACTAAATTGAGGGTATTTGATGTCCAGTTTCAGGCTTAGCTTTTTAAATCTCAATGTAGTTCTAAATATACACACCACTCTGCCACCGGACACCTAAGATTCCCCCTCTTCATTGTGACTCTGTGCTGATGCTACTCTAACACAAACTCAAGGTGATATTGATGTATTCGGAATGAGCCAACGCACATCTTTGTAGTACTGCGTAGGTTCGCATGCATCACCAACCCAGTCAAAGAGCAGCTTCTCGGTCGCGAGCAGCGGTGTCTGGCGGGTCGCGGAAAAGGATCCTATTGGCGATGCTGAGTGTCACATCTATTATTGCAAGCTACGTGGTACCACGTAGTAACATGACGCTGATCGGTAAGGGTTCTGGGACTGTTCCTCGGTTTCATTCTACTTAATAGGTAGGTGCGTATGGCACCCAAACTGGTAGCCTTTGGAGTCTAGAATTTATGTCCTTACACTACTTATGCAATAATCGGTCAGCTATTCACCAAGGCCCTTGTTAAGTTTGCAAGGGTAAGAAGCTTAGAGCCGGTATAACCGACTGGCTACTGTAGCTTTTCATGTTACCCACGATTCATTTGCTATTGGAGGGGTTGCTAGCCATAAGAGTTCCCTCCGTCCGCCCGCGTCATTGATGCGTAATGGCTACACGAACCTCTTGGAGCTTAAACTCGCGCAAGGTCATTTCTCGTCGCACCATTCGTGTCGCTCGAGGAATCGATTTACTGAGACACAACTCAACCACATTCTCATTCTTTCTCACAATGGCGGCACGACACATTACACGAAAGCTTTGGCAGCCCAAAGTGAGAATCCATGGCGGTAATGTAAGGTATTCTGTAATTCGCTGACCTTCCTCAGTTCCTTATGAAATATCAGCGCCGAGGTCTTAGTCTACAAGAGCATCAATCTAAACAACTATTGAGAGAGGTAGGTTTACGACATTCCGTATCTAGAAACTATTGCGATAAAAAAGGCTGATCTACTAAGTTTGGCATCCCAGTGCAGAATGGAAAAGTAGCAACCACAGCTGCCGAGGTGCGGGAGATCATGGGTCGATATGGTAAAGTTATCTCCTTTCTTAGCATGGTATCAACCAGCATGGTATGCTGACTACTAGTCTTGCAGGTGGAAAATGCGTCATTAAATCTCAAATTCTCAAGGGCGGCAGAGGCAAGGGAACATTCGACAATGGATTCTACGGCGGTGTCAGAATCGCGGAGCTCCCGGAAGAAGGCGAGCAGATATCCTCTCAGATGCTGGGACATCGCCTCAAAACCAAACAGACGTCAGGAGAGGGAATCCTTGTCGAGAAGGTGCTGGTGGCAGAGTACGAAGAATGCGAGGAGGAGTGGTATCTCGCCATAGCCCTGGACCGCGAACGGTACTCCCCAGTTGTGCTTATCTCAAGAAGTGGCGGTGTCGACATCGAAGACACGGCAAAGAGCGAGAGCGGTAGCTTGAGAAGCTTTCACTTCGACTTCGCTGAAGGCATCACACCAGATCTTCTGAAACGTCTCTGTACAGGTGTTGGTGCGAATCCTGCCCAAGGAGAAAAGCTTGGAGTTATCCTGGCCCGTCTTTGGGACCTCTTTGTGAGCAAAGACGCCACACTTCTAGAGATCAACCCTCTAGCTCGCACCGGCGAAGCCAATTTTAAATGTCTTGACGCCAAGTTTATGATTGACGATGCTTCGCAGCGACGGCAGCCCGACCTATTCGCCCAACGAGATATCCAAGCAGAGATTCCCGAGGAGATTGAGGCACAAAAGTACGGGTTGGTATATATCAAGATGGAAGGCAATATTGGCAATGTAGTCAATGGTGCAGGTCTTGCTATGGCTACTAATGACGCGATTGCTCATCACGGCGGTGCAAGCGCCAACTTTCTCGACGCAGGAGGTCAGGCTACGAAAAGCACTATGCAAAAGGCATTTGAGATTATTCTTCGGGACCCTAGGGTCAAGGTAATGCTCGTTAATATCTATGGAGGTAAGGGAGAGAGATGCTATATCTTGATGCTGAATCTGCGTGGGCTGACATGTTCCAGGCATTATTAAATGCGATATGATCGCTGAATCCATTATTGACGCTGTCAAAGAGCTCGGGCCATTGCGTGTGCCGCTTGTTGTTCGGTTGCAGGGGACCAATTCACCTGAAGGATTGAAAATTGTTTGTTTCTGTTATCTGCTTGCAAGTTCTTTGCTAATATTATACTAGCTGGAGGATGCGAATCTTGGATTGCATGTTGAATCTGAGTTTGGAGAGGCAGCTAAGAAGGCCGTCCAGCTTTCCAAGTCCTTGTGACTTGGCCTTGGTTTTACATAAACTGTATCTTGCTATCTCGTGGCAGTAATCACCTAAGTTTCTTAGAACTAACTTTCCTATTATTAGTATATATATCATTTGGGGTAACTACTTAATACACATACTCTGTCCAGTAACATTTACCACTCGTGCAGCTTAATACCAAGACTTGAAGCTAAGGCCAGTATAAACCAGCCGTCCAACCTCTTAGAATTTGCAGGTTACAAATCAGCTTATGTATTCCCCTAGTGCCATCTTGATGGCTCCGGTTCAAGGTTAATTATTGTTCTTTCGTGACCCAATGGACCCGATCATTCTGTGATTTTGTTGGTAGATAACGCAAGCAACTCGTTCATAACCTGTCCCATGACCCCAGGATGTGGCACTACAATAGCTCCACTATCCGCCAAAGCCTTGGCCTTAGCTTCGGCAGATATATCACCTGATTGCAGAAGTGCACCGGCATGGCCCATGGTTCTACCTTCAGGGGCTGTCTTACCAGCAACCATGGCTATGATTGGCTTTGGATTTCTCGTGATTCTCCTATAGTCCTTAATGGCTTCAGCAGCTCTCAGTTCTGCCTCCCCACCAATCTCACCAATGACAATGATGCCCTCTGTTTCTGGATGATTAAAGAACAGCTTAAGGGCGTCCACAAGTGTTGTTCCTATAGCATGAGCGTGAGCAGAATCCTTTACCCAGAAAACGTCGTTTATGAGGGTTGCAGAATCGAGATCAAGATTACATTCTTAGACATACCTGGCATCATATCTCCTCCCATACCAACAACGAGGCTTTGACCTAATCCAGCCTTTGATGTTGAGCCCACAGCTTCGTAACTTAGGGTTCCGCTCTTCGATACTATACCGATAGAGCCCTTCTTATACTGCTTGTGCGGCATGATGCCAATACGGCACTGCTCGGGAGCAATAATACCGGGGCAGTTGGGACCAACAATGCGAGTTTTAGATTGAGTTTTCAGCACATCATGGACACGCAGCATATCATGTACAGGTATGTGCTCAGCCACGGACACAACAAGAGGCACTTCTGCCTCTATTGCTTCAATAATAGCAGCAGCAGCGAATTGCGCTGGTACGAAGATTGATGTCGCATGGGGTTTTACCCGTTCCATGGCCTATAGAAAAGATTGATGAGTTTGGTTCGTTGTCAAAGTTTAAAGAATGCAGCGACGAAGACTTACCTCCCTAACTGTGTTGAAAACAGGGAGACCCAAATGCTCTTGGCCACCTTTGCCTGGGGATACACCACCAACGACATTAGTGCCATATGCAATGGTATCTTTGGCATTGAGAGTTGCCTTTCATATTATGTCAGCCGATTATCTTCTTGGGCTGAGGGAACAAGGTATAGGATACATACAGCTTTACCAGTAAACCCTGAAGACCAACGGTCAGTCTTTACTTGTCTGTCAAACAAACTGAGTCCTTACCTTGATAGATCACCCTAGTATCCTTGTCAATGTTCAGGTTGGCAATGGTGGTGTCGTAGACATGATGCTTAGGTACGTAAGTTGACAGATATTTGGTACTCCCATAACGCAAGAGAGTCCGAGATAGCCTCCAAGGGGCGGCTAATGTTGGGCAAGTTGCCATTGCTTGTGTTGGCTGGTGGATGATCTTAGCGATGAAGGTCAGTAGTGGTCTATACTGGCTATACTGGCTGCAGTATAGCACGTTACAGGACCGAAGCGAAAGAGCAAGTGCATTGCGATGGTAATGATGATTCAATCGGAGTTTTTGGTCATGTGATTTCGGGTAAGCAACAAGTTCGAATGCTTTCAGCCGCTTGTGAAACGGCTCTCGGCATCTTACCCCGCACGCAACCTTGAGGCCAACCCGGACTAATGGTAAGCTAAGAAAGATTATTCTATGCGTGTAGCTAGTTCACACTACTTGTGGGGGCCCAGCAGGCTCAGTTAGATCAGGTAGGCCCTAAGACTATTAATAAAGTCCATGGCATCAGTCGTACTGTACGCTGGCTAGTTCAACTGAAGGCTTATGTAGGAGACATCGCTCGCGAAGGACCCAACGACCTCATTACATCCGACTCAGACCTAATGAAACGCATGCTCAATGTCCGCACGCGGTACAAACGTTCGAGTTGGTACGATGCCATGCTTCTTGATCCAACCAAAGACAACGTACTTTCACAGCTTAACAATAATTTATATACCACTACTCATAACAAGATAGCTGCAGCTTATTCAGAGTAAAAAGTTAACAATATCAAGGCAACATAGAGACTAACTCGGGTGTCAATAGTTATATTACCGCGGTAGAAGAGAGCATACCCACGCTCATAGTGACAACTATGATGTCTTGGACGATCAAGCTCTTACAGCTTCCTATTTTCAAAAGTATGCTACCGTCTAAGAAAGACCAAGTTAGTGTCAGCAAGGTCATGGCGATAGCTAAGAGGGTTGCTGCGGAGCGCTTTGGCCCGGACCCTAAAATTCAAAGAGATGTGCTTAGCTCTTTCGTTGCTCGTGGACTTTACTACAACACGAGGTGAAATCCAAGATCCTTACGCAAATGTAGGTCTCTCAGAATCCCAATTCATTTCTGAGCTTGGTGAATTCGCTAATGCGCAGGAAGTCGAGCTGGCGCTGATACCACGGCTACCGCTATCCGAGCAACCCTGCTGCATATCATCTCTAATCCTTGCGTCATTACGAAGATGCGAATGGAGATCGATCAAGCTAGGCCTACCTCGCCTGTCATCACAGACAACGAAGTGCGTGCAACGCCATATCTTCAGGCTGTCATCAAAGAGGGACTTTGAATTCACCCACCCGTTGTCGGACTCATGTCCAAGGAAGTCCCTGAGGGTGGCAATACATTCAAAGGCCAATACTTACCACCCGGGACCAAAATTAGCTACTACACCTGGGGTATATTCCGCCGGAGTGATATCTGGGGTAAAGACTCAAATGAATTTCGCCCAGAAAGTTGGCTAAGCTCTTCCAAAGGTCAGCTCCGTGTCATAGAAGGCCTCTTGAGTTAGTCTTCGGCTACGGGCGATAGCAATATCCAGTAAAGAATATTTCATTAATAGAACTGAACAAGATTCTCGTCGAAGTGAGTATAATCTCTACCACTAACATATTTCTCTGACATATTTGCTCACATGTCCTTTACACTTTTAGTTAATCCGTCGCTTCGATCTTATGGTAGTAAACCCCTCTAAACCATAGAAGTCTACCAACGTTGGGGTATTCCTACAATCAGATTATTAGATTCGAGGATATCATCAATAAGATACTCTATTATATCTACCAAAAAGAATATGGCTCATCTCGACGCCGACTTTTATCCATGGAAACCGGTCACCTTGGCTAAGCACATTCAACCGCATCCATCCCACTTCGAGCTCAGACAGATCTTTCGATGTCCGTTATTTCTCGGCGCCCAACCCGATACAAACCAACAGCAACCGTGCCTCAACGAACTTCTTCTTTTCAATCATAAGAGCTTGCGCGTGGACGGTCCAATATGTCACATCCGGTGCAGAACGGAGAGCCCTACCCTCAGTCTGCACCCACCATAGGTAGAAATAGCTCTCAAATCATCTACCGGAACCTTGGCCTCATACACATAACGGAGAAGATTTTGGCAGTCTAATTAGGTAGCTAGGTTGCGGTTTTCGCAAGACGTGCTGAAGGAGGTTCCTTTCGAGTAAAGGAAAATATCGTCGGGAGTGATATCTGTAATGGCCTTGATAACATCAGAGTGCTTATCGTCACTGCTGGTGTGCGCATAGAACTCAAGGGCTTCGGTATATTGCACAGGCAAATTTAGTTTATAGCCGACTGCATCTTCCTTGATGCTGTCTAGAATGGTCGTGTTTGAGTCTAGGATGATGTCGCCTTTGACGCCTCCTTCTATGTGAAAGCGAGCCCAGACAGCATCACCATATCTGTGGCTACGAATAGCATCAGCATATTCACTGGACCAAGGTTCGATCAGGGGCAATATGGAAGTGTTTTGGAGGATGTCTTCTAGGGGGATGTCCAGAAAGAGTTGTTCTGGTAATTGAGAGGAGTTTGTTACTGTAACAGTAAACTGTGCACCTAATACGAATATGAGTATGGAAATTTGAGCATACATCGTCAGGGTTGAAAATGAGAAGAGTCTGTGCGCAGATAACGGTCACAAGTCGAGTCCTGCTCGATGTCTTTATATCTTGGCCAGAAGAGCCCCTGCCAGTCAGGCTGGTCTTTTAATCAGCCCCAAAACATGATCATCTATTCATGACAGCTCGGATTTCTCGGCTATTTCGTGCTGAGTGCTGGCGAGGCTGTAGGCAAAATGAAGAAATATGCTGTTGGTGGTTAGTGATATCTGGATTCGGCCATTCTTCGGTGATGACACCATCTTTCGTTCCTCCAAATATGAGAGAGCGTGCCCATATAGCATCACCGTATCTTTGCTCTCGAATCGAATCAACATACATAGTCGCCCATGGCTCGACGAAGGGTAATCTTTGGGTTAGAACCTCGTGGATGGAAATGTCGAGGAAAAGCTGCTCGACAGGGTGCATAATGCTGGAATCGCTCATTTTAACACTTTTGTGTGTCAGCACCCAACATTATCAACGGATGGATACGGCTTATTGGATTTACATTGCGTAGATACGGTGTACTTGACAGTGGCGGGAAAAAAGGAAGAAGCGATCAAGATCAGAAGAATTGAGAGAAAGGGGCGGAGGCTGAATGTTTTATATTGGAACGAGAGAGTGATACTTAGGCACCAGGCTGCGATTGGCGAACCATCGCCAGATCCCGTGATGCTCATTGCCTAAGTTCGGGTTAGCCATCTACGCTTACATAATGTTCACGTGTGCAGTGTTCCTGTTTTCCTACAGAGCCCTCAGCTGAAAGGAGCGGAGACACCTAATTATGCCATCCTTTACTGAGGCAAAATGACGAGTCTAACCTCCAATGAAGACCAGCCGATTCCTCTGATGGACCCGGAAGATGTCTGGAAAGAGTGTGAGCAAGAACAGTCTAGGATGTTTATGGGTAGCGGTAAGTTCTCTCTCGGCTTCCATCGCCTTTCACGTAGCTTCCCACGGTAGCTGATGACGTTTGTAGCACAGAATTACTATTACAAGGGAGAAGGACGCATCATCCCGGATAGGTTGCTCTCTACCCTCGCGGCCATGGATCAAGAACAATTATCGAGTCTAGCGCTCCGGCCAAAAAAGAGCGAGGAGTCGCAACAACTTGGTTACCCGGATCTACCCCAAGGATTCACCCAACTAGCTAGCCAACATGGCATTGGGAGATTATTTGAACCCCTTCCAACTGGGACCATCAGGTTACTAGAAATACTACCAGGCCGCGAGGGGCCTATCTCAAGCCGGTTCTTTATTTCAACCCTCTCCGAGTGCGCATTCAAATATGAGGCCATATCATGCAGCTTCCCCTCGTCACAGGCCGAACGCTTGTACTGTAATGGAATAGGGATCAACTACAGCGCCGATATCATCTCGCTCTTGCACCGTCTACGATTACCAGACCGGTCTCGATTGCTTTGGTTGCCTTTCTGCATTAATAGCGAGGACCTCAATGAGCGGAGTTATCACGCTCAACAAGCCCAATCTATCTTTAAGAACGCTCACAAGGTTATCGTTTGGCTGGGTCATGGCACAGGTGCTGAGTGGTATGCCCAAGCTGCCAGTCTTTGTAAGATAGTCAATGCTTGGCGCAAGAAACGCTGCTTCGAAGAGTATTTCGAGCACACAAAGATCATCAACACTCAAAGAGGCTCATCATTTCATCAAAATAGTCTGTTAACGATCCCAGAAGCCTGGTCCCATGCGGTTCGCTTCTTTTCTCACGGGTGGTTTGCACGTATGTGGTCTTTACAAGAAACATGCGTCGCTAAATCTATCATCGTGCTATTAGGAGATAACCAAATACCTTGGGACTGCATAGGCCTTGCCGCCGCGATACTCAGAGAGAGCTTTGGCAGGATGCAGACGAGTGATACGTCAATCCAAAACGAGGGCAAGCCGCCCATCACCACCACCGGAATTCTCAACGCCTACTTAATGTACCGCATATCGCTATGTCAGCAGTACTTTGATCCCCTCGAACTCACCTTTCACCAATTACTGATCCTCACACGAGGTTTCCGGTGCAAGGCTGAGCAGGACAAGATCTATGCTTTGCTTGGTGTTCCAACAAAAGACACAACAACCTCAACCATCGTCCCTGACTATACGAAATCCGCTTCTGAAGTGAATCGAGACGTTGCCGTTGCCATTCTTCATACTGAATCATACTCTCTGGATATCTTATCGCAGGTGCAACTTGACCATAACTGTCAGAATATGATGCCAGGAGCTATGGTCTATAGAGACTTGATGTTGGATGGCCCCTCCTGGATCCCGCGCTGGCAGACAAATATCAACGAACCCATTTGCCCACTTCAAAGATCTGCCGGATTCTCAGCTGCCACTACAGCATCACCGACAATCCAGATCAGTCCTGATAACTCGAAACTCGCTTTAGGTGGTGTGATTGTCGATACCATCTCGAATTGCCATGAGTTTAGAGGCTTCAACACTTTTTGGAGAGGGCAAGACGGCAACACATCGAATTTTGGGAGAGGATCAGCCCCAGAACCTTTTGAGGCTATGCTTGATTCCGTAGCCCTAACCAAGAAGGAACTCGAATCTCTTGCATTGACACTGACTTGCGGAAAGCGCTGGGATGGGCTTCCTGTCTCGGAGCTTGAAGGGCACGTCGCTGACTATGCGCGATGTCTTATCCGAGACGGCCTCCGATGGTCACTCAATTGGCTTGAGAGCAAAGAAGTGTTGAACTTACCGAGAGAGTCTCGAGACATACCTATTACTCTCGATACACTGACGCAATTGTCTCTTAAAGGACACGCTGATCGTTTCTTAGACGCTGCAAGAACTTCTGGTACCGGGCGTGCGAGATTTACAACCCAATCAGGATTCTGGGGAATCGGACCAGGGGCAACAATGGAGAATGATGTGTTATGCGTCATTTATGGAGCCAGCGTCCCTTTTGTTGTTCGGCCACTTGCTTCTGGGGAGTACCATCTGGTTGGCGAATGCTATGTTGATAATTTGATGCATGGAGAGGTCCTTGACAGGGGGACTAATAGTGGCCTTAAAGAGACCTGGATCACTCTTGTCTAGCTATGTTAGGCTATTGTCAATTTTAGCAATGTAAAGGTCCTTGTCTGTGCACTAAAATACTTATAGGGTCTTAGATAAGATCTGAGGGCTTCATTTTGCATCATCTACAGTTGAAACATAATGCTCTATGCTCACGCTGTAAGAAAGCAACGATTTTAGAACATACTCAGCTTTGGCCTAGTATTATTTGTTATTGTTCGTTAACAGATCAGCGCACATTCAATATCCTAGCCACATAAACAATACGGCCATTACAACAGTTGAGGATACTAGTCCAATGGACCGTAACGAAGATCCGGTACAAAATCTGCATGAACCATCTCCTTCACTTCATGGGGAATCTTGGCCATTGATTCTACCCCTTCTAGTAGCACCACCTGCTGCCCAGCCTATAAAATGTCAGATTAGTTACAGTCAACTCCAAAAGGAAGCGTTATCTTACCCCGAAGTGGTGAATCATGTGGCAATGCAACATGCTGGCCGCTGGAAACGTGATTCTATAACGAATGACAGTCCAGTCTCCGGTGGCATTGCCAAGTCGGCATCCATCCCGGATTGGAGGGTTGTCAAAGTTGAAATACTCACCAGCGCCCCTCTCGATAGCTTCTCCCACCGTTTCCCAAGGGAAGCCGCCGTGGCCGGTGCCAATTATCCAAGCCTTGTGGTTGTGCTTGTGGAAAGGATGTTGAGTCGTCACATTGGCTCCATTTTCGAAGATAATGTCGACGACGGACCCATTCAAAAGGGCACCTTGTCCTCCGGATGTTGTACTGCCTCTGGAGGATTCTTCCCAAAGGAGAGGAGGAAGTTGTTGCCGGAAAGCCTGATGGGACCCTAATCCCAATGACCATGCAGCAGGTCCCGTCATGTTGACGAAAAACTTCATGGTCTGGTCTGCAGTGAGTGGCGGAGGTCTTTCAGGGTACGGGGCCAGTTTCATCTCGTCCATTGCCGCTAGTGATGATGACACGAAATTACCATTAAGATGCACCCATGGCTTTGTGTTAGGGACAGTCGAACCGCCGCTTTCCTCTCTCTTTGAAGGATAACGAAGAATGCCTATTCCCTGGATCACCTGCTCGACACGAAGGGACGTCAATCGGATGGCATAATCGCCCGGCTTCTGGTTCAGGTGCACTAGGATACTGCGTCTCGGTCAGAGTCAAATAGTAAAGCAAATACTTCAGATAAAAGGATATGATAATATGATGGATAGTCCTTTGTGCTTACCTGATGCGCTCTCCCAGATTACAATTGGCAGCATGTACTTTCTGAGGATGGACAAATTCTCCATCTGCCGCAACGACATAGAACTCATGCTCATCGATACTGATCTGTAGTTCGTGGTGCGCACCAGAATGGATGAAGTTGATCCACACCCACTCTTCACCATCCGCGGCCGTGACGACTTCAAGCTCTGCATTGGTCGGCTGACATGTTTGCTGGTTGGAGTACATCTCCTGATTTTCCTGGAGTCGGCAACCCAGAGAATTCCTGCTTGCCCCCCCTGCGTCTTCGATTACTCCTCTGGGATGACAGTACGTTCTACCTTTCCCGTTCAGCACGATCGAGTTGCTACACCAGGGGACAATGCCTGTGTCTCTGTACATGATAAGCAGTATATCCATCGGTTCGGCGTTCCAGTCGCTGATGACAATGTGTCGAGGGTTCGCTTCCGCATGCTTCATGCTTGCTATGTCTCGTGGTGACGATGATATAGCCTCGTAAGGCCTTGGGCGCCATGCCGCAGGCGATATCCATATAGGACCCCGTTGGCCATCAGCAAAAGCAGGGCCAAAATGACCATGGTAGAAGTAACTGCCGTACTGCTGCTGTACAGTAAATCGATATGTGTAGTTGTCGCGGGGCTGGATCGAGTACTGCGTGACGCCAGGGACACCGTCGTTCCAGGGCCTGTCAACTTGATAGACACCGTGCCTGAAGACTATTAGCCAAATAGCAATCCGCCATTGTTCTGTGGAGTTTACCAATGCATGGTAGTCTCAGTGGCCAACTGGTTGTCCACAAAAACTTCAACCTCTTCTCCCTCTGCAGCGGAGATCAAGGGACCTGGGCTCTGCCCGTTCATAGCGAACACGGGTCGGCCATGGCCATCGCCTGCACTCCATTGGCTAGTTATAGTCAGGTTATACCTTTGCAAGCAACAGACCAGGTCAGTGAGTAGCAAAAGAATCCAGAGGAAATTTGGAGATTTATGTTCCATCGTTATTGTGAGATACTGAGAACAACAGGTCAATGAGAGTGATGGTCTCCTAGGTTTTCAATTAGAGGTCATTTGTAAAATATTTCTGGGGCGAATGTGCCATGTAGGATAACGACGAGGGACTATACTCGATCAACGCTCCAGCTCGGCAGTTGTCGCTAGTTTGAACCCAAGATCATCCACTTTCATATCCTTGGACAAAGAAAACAAGGGGTCTATAGTTCTACTATCGTCCTAGCCTTGGTCGGCATTGACGCCCAATCTCCACCTTCGGATACGCATTGACCCATTAATACAGACCGACGATCCCTGTGTTCTGGTGTTCTTAACCAAGAGGTCACCTTGATAAGGTTAGTAGTTCAATACGACATTCCAGCTTTTGGAAATAAATTTTGCTAGGTGTCCTTTGGCTCACTGGGCAGTTCTCCACTGCAAGAGTTGTGAGCTCTGGGATAGACGGCATGCTTGTCTCTGACTGGTCGATCTACGAGCTTAACTATGAGTTTAGCTATGACTAGCATGGATCTTCCTGGTTAGATAATTATCAGGCCATTTTGTGTTTCACGAGACTATGTGACTCCGGAAGTTTCTCCGTAATCAGTAGGCGAGGCTTAACTTGTGGTCCCACGATGCGAACGTGCCTGGTCTTCTACCTCATGGAGGCTTGAACCCCGGACCTCAACGCCCTGGTTCAAATTAGTGAAACTCAGTGTCACTGGTCAATGAAGATCCGTGTATCAATGGACACGGCACTTCAATGATCAACGAAAACCTATAATCCAACATAGCCGGCCGCGAACATGAGGGCGAACCAAGGACAGGGTTCACGGCAGTCCAGTTTGCCACAACACCCTGGAGTACCTTTTCTTCCTGGTTACTTATTTCCTGACTCTATCATCAATACAAATCGTTTGTTCAGACACTGCAGGAAACGAAAAGACAAAAAAAAAAAAAACATCTTGCAAATCTCCTGCATGATGAGTTCTAAGCGGACCCTCTTCCCCACGGGGAAGCCATTCCAGGCTACTTCCCGAGCTGCGTGGGTATCCATAATTATACTTGTACCTCTTATCTTTACTTTCAGCTTTTGGCATCAGGATATACATCATGCTTTTTCTTACTGGGCTGAGGCCGATGCAGCCTCAAAGTCTGACCCTTTGGTTCGAAGCTACCATCTGGAGACAGGTGTACGGTGGATGAATCCAGGTGAGACAGTCTACTGCTCTTACAATTGTAAGTAAGGATGCTAAAAATCGCAGATGGAGGTCGGTGGAGGGTTGTGTTCACTTGCAATGGTCAATCCCCATGCCCGATACTCCACGCTGACGAAGGGGACATTGTCCAATTGTCAGTAAAGAGCGATATTTATGCGCAATCATCGATTCACCTGTACGTTAACCCGAATTATGCTTGGTTGAACCATGCTAACAATCACTTCCAGTTCCGGTATCGGCCATAAACAGTAAGCAATGCCTCTGGAGGTTGCTTCTGTTCCCAAGCTGACAACATTCGTGATAGAACTGTTGGTAATTGGAATGATGGAACAGCAGGTTTATCGCAAGTAAGTTAAGAGTTTGGGACGACAGAGGAACATCTTGGAGTAACATCTTACCATAGTTCCCCACTCTTCCAAGGAGTAACTGGACAAACGCCTACGACACCTCAGGTTCATGGGGTTTGAATTGGTTTGCTGAGCATACTACCACAGCCTCAGTCGATGTAAGCCAGTGGCGTATTTTTAACACCTTCCTAAAGTTCCAATTTGCAACTGTGACTAACATGTCTCACAAGGGACTATATGGAGCTCTTTATGTGGCGCCTGCACCAGACCGTCCTCGACCATACCATTTGATCTCGAATAACACTCTTGAGCTGCGCCAGATTATGGAAGCTGAACGAGAGATTCGTCACCTCATGATACAGAATCACCAACATCGCGACACGGTTTGGAAACTGCTTCGTATGAAAGCAGAAGGATCAGAGTACTATTGCTATGATTCGATTCTCGTAAACGGTGGGTTTCAAGTGTTAATGTTTGCCTTGGTCAAGCACCAGCTGATTCGGGCTGTGAATATAGGAAAGGGTCGCGTTCATTGTCGTCAACCGGGCTTCGATCACTTGAACGGCCAGTCACTGGATGAAAAGGGCTGTATCCAACCGCCCAATCTACCGGATGAGACCTGCACTCCCACCTTAGCGGACTATGAGGTATAGCATCCAGACCTAAGAAACGGATTGGCGCGACATTGCAGAGGCTCATCATCACAATAGGTCATCGAAACGCAAGGACGAAAATACGTCATGCTGAATCTCATGAACATGGGATTTGAGCACGCGGAGAAATTCTCCATTGATCATCACAAGATGATTGTAGTAGCCAACAACGGTGGCTTCGTCGTTCCTCAAGAGACAGATGTATAAGCGCCCCGTCTCTTTTCAATCGTCAACCCAACTAAATCTCTTCAGGTTGTGTATATCCCAAATGGGAGTCGAATCACAGTTCTGGTTCGTTTAGATGCCGAGCCAGCCGATTATGCTATCCGCATATCCTCGACCAGTATACTACAGAATCTTCACGGCTACTCGGTTCTGAGGTACCCGGTAAGTTTGGATTCACAACGCAATATTTGAGCAAATCTAACTTCCTGAACTTCAGACGAAACGTTTACCCAGATATGGCGAACCCATGACGTTACCCTCAGTCGCGCCCGAGAGAATGTGTCTTTTCCCCGATGGCAACACACCAGCCAACTGCAGCACAGTTGAAGGGCAATTTCTGCCCCCATATCCCCCACAACCGCCACCAGCTACCAACAAGCATGTGTCAGAGCAAGCCGACTTCACGTTCCGATTAGCAGCGAGTTCCCAGCCGTCAAAGACAGAGAAGTATGTACCAGAGTACTTCCTCAACGGCAAGCCGTGGCAACTCTTTCATAGCTCAATGCTGCCACTTCTTTTCCATAACCCTAATGAAACCCTGGACAAGCCTATCATTAGCAATTTGACGCTTGGCTCTGTGGTAGATCTCATCATTGAAAACCATATCAACGAGACGATACCATTGTATAAGCACGGAGAACCTGCATGGCTCCTTGGGTCCGGCAACCAGCAGAAGTTCCCGGGGGATACAGTCCATGACGCAATTCGAAGGTCTAGTAGCTTGGACAACGCACTGAACTTGCGAGATCCTGCCCTTGTGGTCGTGCATGACCTGCCCCCGCTTGGGTGGAGCGTCCTGAGGTTCAAAGTGACGGCTCAACAAGCGACAATGTTGCACGCGACTAAGCTGAGATATTTTGCTGTAAGTTGCAATCTTTGTTGTATTAGCTTGATTGAATTGCTGACGTCCTTATAGTTGGGTATGACTGTACCTATCTTGGAAGGAATCACGGAAGAAACTCCAATCAAGATTCCAGAGTCGGTCATCAACCGACCTCATGTTGAATTCCAGCCTGCCCATGATGGAATTTTTGGATAGCTTGGTATTGCTCACCTGATCTTGCTATCGCGGTGTGGACATGAGTTTGGAGTTGTGATAGTTAAGGAACTGTGTAGAAGTCTCAAAATAGTGTTTTTCAAGGCATAATCACCTTGGAACCCTGTAGGGCTGACGTGTATGAGCGAGTCGGGGCTGGTAACGTTCCTCACCTGCGAGTGCAACAAACCAGTGAGTGCAATAAAATTCCCAACTCTCAATATAGAATTCCTAGGAAAAGCACAACAAACCGTCTAACTCATATGCTTAATCGTTGTATTCCTTATCAGATATTGCAGCCACTATCTGACATGTTGTCGTGTTATGTCCGGTTTTACCACACGCTCCACAACCCCTTTCCTTTCGTTGTGCCGGCTCTCCTTGACTGCTCCTTCTAGGCAATTCGGCCACTACCCGCCGATCACCATTCAATTGAGCAACCGCTATTCTACCTTGATCTATAGTCATCTTTTCTTTATGTTGCAGGCGATTTGGTTGTTTTTTTTTTCGCCCTGCGCCGCTTGCTGAGAGCTTCATTTGACTGTGGAAGAGTCTAGTTCTCAGACTTTAGCAGTCCAAAAGAACAAGCCCAGCGCCTCTGAAGCCTCTATTGATATCACATCCCGTCATAGTGGCTTGTTGGGCGGTATTGAAGGCCGGAAAGAAGTCGGCCTTTGGAACGTGAGTATTTTAGTTTAGCTGTTCTTTGCGCTATCTTTGCTTATTTCTTGTATATAGCCGTCGGCTTCACGGGAACTAGCAGATAATATAGTGCGACTTTGGTGGTGATCAAATATGCAGCACGGGGCTAACCCAAGGTGTATTGCGACGAAACTCATATATATATTAAAATGCCATGGCCACCAATTCTGTTTCGAAGAATTATAGCAGATGTAGACAAGATTGGATGCGGAATAAACAAGTAGTATAATATCACTGGCGATGAAACAAGTATACACCCTGCTTTTGCCAATACTCTTCTTTGACTTCGCTCAGAATAGAGGATTCTCAGTGCAGATGCTCGAAAATTGGTCTTTCCTGGCAACAGAACACACACGAGGCTCATCACCGATCAGCCAAGTCAAGCTCCAGCCCAAAATTAATTTATTGGATTCAATCCACGCTCTCTATCAGCTCCTTCGGCGAAGACTTCACACCTCTATTGGACTTTTTGCGATGCCGTTAACTCGTTATCCAGTAGACAATGATATTCGCTTGGACCGGTAGTGGAATTGAATTTTCTTGGTACTCGTGCGCAGCCCGTAAGGCAATACCCAGAACAGCAAAATTAAACGAGCGGGGAATCCGATAGCGCTGTTATTGGTGACCAATGACTAATTTCTTGTCGCCGGTTCGTTCTGGGTCGTGCTTAGAATGACTGGACCGTTGATTTGTCCAACAAGACCGGCCCGGTTCAGGCGATCGTCTTTCTCCGGGGTAGTGATTTTGGTGGCGGCCCGCCGACTCCGCCTCTCATTTAGCTTCGGTATCGGGACCTTTATTACAATGATGGCAATATCCTCCGAAAATAATTATATATCGCTTCTTCTTAATCTCAACTCTCAACATCAATCATTCAAACTGTTTCCGCCACACCCACGCAGCCATGTATATTCGAGCCGCTCACGCCGAGGCAGATCTTCGTGTTCTTCGCCGTCTCATCCACGAGAACCCGCTTGGAATGCTCACAACCGGCATCAAATCCCAGACATACTCGTTTCTTCAAAGCAGCCATATTCCCTTTCTTTTGGACGTCCAAGATGAATCTAGCGAGACAGAATTAGGTCGACTACGAGGCCATCTCGCACGACAGAATCCACAGAGCAAGACCATGATGGAACACTGTTCTTCAAACCCCTCCTTGAACAACTTTCTTGAAGACGAGGTCTTAGTAGTCTTCACCAGGCCCGCGCATCACTACGTTACACCAAAATTCTACACCGAGACGAAACCCGAGACGGGAAAAGTCGTGCCAACATGGAACTACGCTGCAGCGCAGGTATACGGAAAGGCGCGCATTTACTACGAAAACAACGACGAGACGTCAACCTTCCTTAGCAAGGCTATCTCCGACCTCACAGACCATAATGAAAGAAATACTATGGGATATACAGGCGGAGACAGGCCTTCACAGTGGAAGGTCACAGATGCTCCTGAGAAGTATGTCGAGCTATTGAAGAGAAACATTATCGGCATTGAGATTGAAGTGACGAAATTGGAGGGCAAGTTTAAGATGAGTCAAGAAATGGGCAAGGGTGACAGAGAAGGAGTTATCAAGGGTTTTGAGAACCTGAAGACAGAGACGGGTGATAACATTGCTAGTGTTGTGAGGGAACGTGGGGAGTTGAAGGATCAGAAGAAATAAAGGGCATCCTTAGATAGTATCCACAGGGGAATTACTATAGCAGCGTGCTTTCAAAATAGATGCATTAGTTCATTTGTGTTTTCTTGTTAAGGAATGAGATGAAGACTTTTCCAGTGCTAGCCACTTCATCCTGCGCTGTGTCCTATAAGGCCACGGCGTAAGGCGTTCTAAGACTCACAAATAATTCAGGTAATCAACTAGCACATGCTTCGGTTCTTCGTTTTTTGATTGAAGAATTGACTATCGAGGTATCAACCAGGCGATAAGATCCGTGGTATCAGGAAGTCCTTATCTGTGTGCTCTTATCAGTGACGTCAGTGTAATCCGTGTTAGCATGCTCCAGCACCAGCTCTGTGCCTACCCTGCAGATGCACAGCGATTAGCTTAGACGGCAACTGCTGACCAGATATATCAAATGTTTAGTATAATTAGCGTGGCCAAGCTTTAATCTGAATTAAATACTTTTCAATTGGATAGCCTTGGCTATCTCAGGGAGCCCAGATGTGGCTTCTAGCTGATGAATCGGAAATCATCATGGCATCCCAGCCGGACTTGGGATATTCTTAATGTCCGTCAACGCTCATGTGCATAGACCAGCGGTTGGAATGGAGACAAGCAGAACCCCAGTTATCCCCAAGAATGCTAATAGATGCCTAATTTTAACGTTACCATATTCTGAGACCGCGTCAACACCACACGATCATTGTCGGCCCTTTTCTCATGTCCCTGAAGCTGATGACAATTAATTCCACAAGAAGAAGCAGTCATGTGAATACTGTTGAACTTCCTCAGGCCATGAGTGCCAACGGAAGGCTCGGCATATGTCGAAACAACATGGGCGAACACGAAAACGCATCGTGACCATGTATGGTAAGAATTCCCACACCTTCACCAAGCCCTACGCTAATGCAGTACAGTATCCAGAAATCCTCCGAATACTACGTGAATGACATGTCTTCAACACCTTGAAGATGGCCTGTTGACTCGTTGAGCAGACGTTGGGCACGAAACACGACGATCACTGTGAGCGTTGAACGCGGTGACATTCCGCTTATCTAAAGAACCGTGAATCCTGTCTAAACCACGTGGCTCTTGGCGTTTACGATTTGGGTGAAAAAGTATCAAATAAAATATTCAACATCAGACCATAATTCCATCTTGCTTCATGTCAAAACTGGTTTCAAGTGTCTTGGAAATGGATGGTTGAACCAGCATAAAGGAAAAATCCCCGATGACGCCGTGGCGCTGGGAATGTTCACCGGAGATCCCGTCCAAGGCTGAACGGTACCTTTTACCTTGCCCGCATGCAGGTTGTCACCGTTTTCGTTGACACACGCGCACGCGCACGCGCACGGGACGAAAAAAGAGTCTGGGGACTGGGGAATAACATGCGGCGGGTCTGGAGAAAGATGCAAATTGATTACCTTTTCGGCCGAGGCAGGGCCGTTCGGATCTTTGGCTCAACATGTCAGAGAAGAAAAGAATCTCACAAAGTGGGTAAATCGTAAATCGGTCTTGGTAAGGTACCGGTGCAATGTCTCTGTTGGTGATGGATCGACAGTTGGCGTCGCGTCATTGCTTCGCGCTCTCGGCGTATGCCAAGGTTTGTACCAAAAGTGCTGGAAAAAATGCAAAATCCTTTCGGCGGATCGGCAATGCGCCTTGGCAGCGATCGAGTCCAAGACAATTGCGATGTCTAGGCGATGGAGATGGAGACCTGGGGTTTATTGAGGGACTCTGGAGTAGAGGAGTAAACCCCAGATGTTGCCTACGGACAGAGAAAACCACGTTAAATTCGATGGATTGTTGTGTATTTTCTCAAGGAACAGCGTGTCAGGAGAATGAACTCGTTGTCATCGACTTCAAAGTGCATCGTATCCGCGTCACGTCCAATCGATTATTCTTTGTCCGGATCCCTCGGGTGTCGTCATCCAAGGTCTTTGGTTGACCAAAATCAGACTGTTGGCAAGGATTAGCACTCACAGGTACTCTACGTACCTGTACTCCAGCGCTCAGCCCGCTACCAAACACCGCTGCCGTCTCAAGCCTGGCCTGTCATCCCCAAGGCACCAAACCATCACTGGGACATGCTAACCTATCAAACAACAATAAGCCGTAAAATCAATTCACAATCCAACCCTATCCCCGCATTGTGTAGCCCATCACATTGCTCCCTACGCCGCATCGTCATACAGCGCTGGAGCGTTTTCCCCCATATTACGCTGTGCTGTGGTGCTGTGGTCCAACGCTCACTCAGGTCGGTCCCGTGGGAAAGCTCGGATGCTTCCCCAGCTTTGAAACCCCGTGGAGGGACGAAAGAACCTTGTTACGAATTGACCTCCAGCTTTTTTCCCACCCCCACAAATGACTGGGACGGACCGATTTCATGGTCTCGAGACCCTCACAATACTGGGCCCCTCGGAGGTTGCGGCTCATTGGACGCCTGTCTGCGCCTGACATCACTGTTAATTCACGAGTTTTGGTAGAGTAGCAAGCAGTATATAACGTCATGGTCAGACAGAGCTATTGGGATGTATTTAATTCTCCATCCTCTGCTCATGTGAATACAACCACCATCAATTATTGTCAAGACCAATTGACCTGACCAATTTTGTAACTCTTTGGTACCATCTGGCTCACGATAGCCTCGTTGCCCATCATGGCGCCGTCTTTCATGACTGTTCATTTCGATGACCAGAATCCCAACTCAGAGAAGGGCAAAGAGGCCGGTGCGCGTCGGTCTTTAGCCGGACTCGACTACTCGCCTTTGCCTCGCGTTACGGGACGCTCCTTTTTGCTGGCTACCTTTGTTTCCATGGGTGGTCTTCTGTAAGCACCACCAAGTGTCATTGACGAGAATGACTCGACTGACAGCTTGTCTTTTAGTTTCGGCTACGATACCGGTCAAATTTCCGGTTTCCTTGAAATGCCCGACTTTCTCGACCGCTTTGCCCAGCGTGACAGTGATGGAAACCCAGCATTCAGCACTGTTCGCTCTGGTCTCATTGTCGCGCTTCTCTCTATCGGCACCCTTATTGGCGCGCTTGTTGCTGCTCCCATTTCAGACCGTATCGGCCGAAAGTACAGTATCTCGGGATGGACCTGGATTATTGCAGTTGGCTTCATCATCCAGATTTCGTCTAATCGCGATTGGGTTCAGATTATGATGGGACGATGGGTCGCCGGATTGGGAGTAGGCGCTCTTTCCTTATTGGTTCCAATGTTCCAAGCCGAAACCGCGCCTCCGTGGATTCGAGGTGCTATGGTTTGTTGTTATCAGCTTTTTATTGTAAGTCATCTCTTTTCATCGTCCTTGCACACCTCCGAAACATCGCCAAAGCTCGGTGGAGAAATGTGCCGAAACGCCTATCTCAATCCGGCAGCCTTACCGGACTAGGCAATTAGCTATCGGACAGTTCCTCAATTCGGTGCATCGTCACATGTACCCTGGCAGCCGTTTTACGATAACCGAGAATTGCAGCTAACAATATTTCATAGACTATGGGAATTTTCTTGGCTGCCTGCTTCAACTATGGCACCGTCACCCACCACCCGAACAGCTCCGCAAGCTGGCGCATTGTTATTGGAATCGGCTGGGTTTTCACCCTAGTTCTGGGCATCGGTATCCTATTTCTGCCCGACACTCCTCGATTCGATTACCGTAAAGGCAAAATTGACCGTGCTCGAGACACCTTGTGCAAGGTTTACGGTGCTACTCCTAACCACTGGGCCATTCACACTCAAATGGAGGAGATTGGGTCCAAACTGCGGGCTGAGAGTCAAATCAAGCAAAACCCCGTTAAAGAATTCATCACCATGTTCAAGGCTCCTCGAATGGCATACCGAGTCTTCATCGGTATGTCGCTTCAGATGTTCCAGCAGCTCACTGGTGCCAACTACTTCTTCTACTACGGCACAACTATCTTCCAGTCTGTCTCGATCAGCAGCTACAAAACCCAGATCATTCTCAACACCATTAACTTCCTTGTCACATTCATTGGTCTCTACATTGTCGAGCACTACGGTCGACGCAAGTCGCTGATCACGGGAAGTATCTGGATGTTTATCTGTTTTCTCATCTTCGCCTCGGTTGGACACTTTTCGCTCGATCGCGATAATCCCAAGAATACTCAGGGAGCAGGTGTCGCTATGATTGTTTTTGCCTGTCTCTTCATTCTGGGTTTCGCAACTACCTGGGGACCTATGATTTGGACCATCATGGCCGAGATTTTCCCTTCGCGATACCGCGCCAAGGGCATGGCTCTGTCTACTGCAAGCAACTGGCTCTGGAACTTCCTCTTGGCTTTCTTCACGCCTTTCATCACCAAGGATATCGACTTCCGCTACGGTTACGTCTTTGCTGGCTGCAACGTCCTCGGCGGCCTTCTCGTCTACTTCTTTGTCATTGAGGGACAGGGTCGCACCCTCGAGGAGATTGATACCATGTACCTCGAGAAGGTCAATCCCATGAAGAGCTCCAAGTGGGTGCCACCGCCACCAGAGGAGATGTCCAGGATTCGTAAGCAGGCTGGTACCGACCTTGAGACCGCTCCTCCGGTAGGCTCAAGCGACGACGAGACCTTGGCCCGACCCTCTGGTGTCACTGATGGTGGCCACGGACACAAGAAGGAGGAGCAGGCTGGTACCATGCATAACGAGTAATCGGACATGGTACGGATGTAAATACGAAAGGAGGATTCGTAATGATGAGAGATGAAGCTGAAATTGTATGATACCTACGACACGTTTATAATATTCATAGTCAATATTTCATTTGGTTACTGAAACGATGCTATCAATTTAGCTCAGAGCTCAGATGACCGAGAATATTAACATTCAGTCCATGATATACTGATTTACAATGGGTAGCTAGTGTTACGTTACCCGCAGTCCTCAAGATGAACCTCAGATTCTCACGTCAAGTCCATTTTCGTGCATCTCGCGACCGTAGCAATGGCCACTAGCGGACTGACTGTGCGTGCTCTGTCGGCGATCACAAACGCAACAGATTACCCAAACATAGCACAATGTACTTTTACCAGCTGTGAAAGGAGTTGAATACCTCAATCCTTCTTCACTGGCACTCAGCTGTTTTTAGTCGACCGCCACTGTAGCCTCTGCGCTCCTCAAGGTTACTAGGCTCATTGTCATCTGCTTCACGTGGGCTCAGCGGACCAACAAGATTGGCCATCGAGATGCCGACAAAGTATAAGAGAAGAGATGTGCTCAACTTTATTGTAACAGAGGTGGATACGGTGCGACTACAAGCAATTGAAGATTATTACGAGCCTGCGGACGTTTTGTTTATACCCCGTGCCTCTTCCGAGTGCCGACCTTGGCAGGGCGCGAGGTCATTGGCGATGCTTATTTTTAAGCTCCTCGTACCTTGACTTTGCTGCACCACCTCAGTAAGCAATAACGAGAAACTATCTTGCGAACTGAGGGCATTGGATTAGAGTATTTCATTTTACGGGAGTCCGCTGCAATACGGGGCATTAAACTTCCAGTTTGGCCGATAAACAGCATCGTATCGCCCGTACGGGTGACGGGCCGAAACATGAGGCGGGTGGTTGGTAGAGGATGGTGACCTTATTTCATGTACCGCAAATTCAACCGACCGTTTAACTAGGCTCGCCCAGAGAGTAGCAATGGAAGAAGCTGTCAAGGCCCTTTCAAATCAAGATAGTTAGGAAGCTTGGTCATTGCTGAGGTGCCAGACTGGCCGTCGGGTCCCTAGAAGGATTCCATTTTTTACGTTGTCACACGGGACAACTCAATTGAAGGATTGCCAATATCTTAAGCTAAGACTAATTGGATATATAGTGACAGAGGCGGCCATTCTAGTAGGTCTAATCTATGACCTCAATACGCAGTGCTACGTTCCAATTGCCGGCATATAGGACCGTGTCCTGGAGAGTCAAGCAAGATGCATAATGCTCGGCGCGACGGCCCGAGGAATACGTTAACCCGGTGAGAGCGAAGCGCATTGAGTTTAAGTCTTGGAAATCGTTCGATCTAATCAGAAAACAGCCTTTCAACTTTATGCTTTGCTGCCTTTACCTTTTTGCCACAAGCCGCGCAATAGCTCAAGTGTGCTATGCGTAGCTCCGCCGGCGGTTCACTAAATAATCGACATCTAACCCAACTTTAGCATAAGTTACTATAATAGCGAGCGTGTTGTAGGCTAAGGGTTAACTAAAACATCTAATTTATTTATCTCAAGCTAAGCAGAGTGTGGATTATTTACCGACGTGCCTGCTGCGGTAGTTTCGAGTCTTTCGATCATTGAGTGTAGCCTCTGCGTTCACTTGGACGTGAGGATGTCTGATATTACTAAGGTGAGTTGCTGGTTCAGTCTGCGGTGTTTGTTTACGGTTCATCCATTTCACTGGGCGTTGCACTACTTCCATATGCTTTCACATTGCGGTGCAGTTTGGAATTGACTTTTTCTTCAAACCTAGGCTTGAATTACTCCCGAACACCAGAGCCATCTGCCTGCTATGACTGGTTAAATTGATAAATACCATGTTAGAGATAGTGAGGCAACGCGTTTACTTCGAATGAACTTTGTTGGGGTATGCCGTTGCTGTGCAGGATGTTGTTATAAACTCTGTTAAAAAGAGCCTTGCGACATCTCGTATTAAGCTTAATGTCTCTTATTGAGTTTAAAAACCGTTGTGTTTCTATTGGACCATCTTGATCTCGACTTGTAGGGTATATTGCATGACAAAATCACGAAGGTCAGACCTTGGCCACCAGTTCCTCTGTGTATAAGAACTGAGGTCTGTTCTGCCTTCATCAATGTCTCCTTCTCAATCACTTTTCACCTCAAAGACTATCTTCTAATCAACCCTGCTTCTCAACCTCTTACTTCAATCATTAACACCCATAAAAATATCTTTACACATCAAAATGAAGGCTTCTCTTACCTATCTTGTCACCCTTCTCGCCTGTGGTGCTTTCGCAAGCCCTTCCCCCGGTACCTCTGAGCCTGGGCACCTGTTTGGCCGCGGGGAGTGCAACCGTCCTGGGTTATGCAGCTGGGCCAGCCCGGGACAATGCGAGTACCACTGTGACGGTTATGGGGGCTTTGAGCGTATGCAAGGTTGCGGCTTTTGGCGAAAGAGATGTTGCTGTGTTCATCCAACCCCGGACAAATAGTAAGTCTATCAATCTTCAGTACTATGACCTTGTGAGGCTGACGATGCTGTCCAAAGCAAATCATATGATGATAAAGAAGAAGAGGAAGAAGAAGAAAAAGAAAAGGATATGCGTCAGAGGAAGTTTCATGTGGACCTTGATGATCGGCCTTATGACGGTCGGCCTGATTATTGGCGTCACCCTTATGGACCAGCATAGTTGGAGTGTCAAGGGATACACCTACATGTCGCTGGTGTTATCTATAATGTGCTGCGAAGCTAATGTCAAAGTGCGGCTCAGAGGAAATGCCATCCGTACGTCAAATTAAACTACATAGCTGCGCAATAAGCATTCTGACTTATGTCTTAATCTATAAGGGTGAAGAAAAACTGCGCTCTTCCTAAGCACACCTCGCCCATCACGGCCGAACGCAAGCACGGACCGACTAGGTGGCGAGCCGGCAGCTGGCACGTGGTGGCTTGGGAATCAGAAAGCTGCTTGAGACTTCTTCCCTGTCCTTGTGTATGTAAACCAGCCGAGAAACGGTTTTTTTTGGTTCTCTTGTTCTGGCATGCGTTTGCAACGGGTCTTCTAACACGAACAATAGAGTCGCGCCATGAGACAGTAGAGATCCACTTGGCAAACGAGACCCATTAAAAAAGGTAGGTATATGAAATGAAGAAACCAGAAATTACAAACGAGAACAATTGGTCACTCGCATGGCGTTTGTTCCATTGTTCAATCGTTTAATTGTTTCACTACATAAAAACAGGAACAGTAGCCTGGAACAAGTGTTTGTCACACACAATGTCTCTTAATCACTGCACATTGTCATGATATAAATTCTTAATCTCCCCCATTGAGGAAATCTCATCCCTCACAACAGTCATCGCTCAACCTTCCTGATCCGATCCAGCGCCAACATCGCAACCACTAAACACAGCTAGAACTCCATCACCATGTGCTGGATGTCCCGATTCCTGACCCGCTGCCAAGGCTGCAGCGAGGTTCTTGAAGAGACGGTCCGTGTCGACCGCCAGTGTACAGGAAAGAAGAGACGCAACTCGTGCAACATTGTTCCAGCGATCAGCCAAAATGTCACCTGGGTTGATCCCAGCAACTGTCTCGTTTGCCTTGCGCAAGATGATATTTTGGAAGCTCAACGAGAGGAATTGAAAGTTAGGCAAGCAGCAGCGCGAGCTAGACAGGAAGCGAAGGAAGCGGAGGAGCGGGCTGAAAAAGAGGCTGCGGAGGAAGAAGAGCAGATGCAGAACGAGAAGAGTGATCGAGTCTTGTCGTGGATTCAGGATACTGAGTAATCAGTGCCTAGGTTCATGGGAGATCAATTCCGTCCAGTGTAAGATGGCGGTTGGTATCATTGCCCGAGTAGCAGTGACTACTGCAGGCGCTATTGCATCAGAGTAGAAGTACTCCCCGACGATAACAGTTGGGTTGAGAATAAACTATCTTGATTTTTGAGAGATTGCAGTGAATGCCCTTTGAAGCGCGATCAGTAATGGACCTTTCATGCAAGTGGTGCGTTTGTTATTAGCAGTGATGCGGCTCCTCTGCATGCTGTCCGTGATTATTAGCCTGACCTTAATAAATGAAGATTTGAGCAGTCCTGAGAAGACACACGAAGGAAGTGATACTTACTCGTGACTCATTTTCGGTAGTATATAAATGACCATATTCCTAGTATCTCAAGTCAATATCTACCTTCGAAAATATCCTTACTGGAACCAGAATACAGCAACAATCTAACTGAACATAATTACCAGACGCTACCAAATGTGCTGGAAAATGCGCCGCGTCGCTCGATGCAACAAATGCTATACTTTCATCAACTGCATAACTGTAGTCATTCGAGAATGTGAGCATCGCAAACGGACAGATATTTGTAACGAATGGCACTCCCTGATGCCAGACACGGCTTATGTGAATGACCCACGATGCGCTGTCTGTGAAGAGAACAGGAAGAAGGAAGAGGAAGAGAAGAACAAGAAATAATAGGTGATTATGGGAAGAGGCGAGCAAACAGTGAATATCTTGAAAGAAGTTGCTGTGAAAATCTGTTGGGGCAGAAGCAGTTGTGGCTCGTTCTGAGGTTTATAGCCCGACACTCTGTGCACTCGGAATGAGCACTTCAATGATAAGTTCGACTACAAACTCACCAAGAAGAGCAAGAAAACTCAGCCCAGAAAGTCCCAACTACCAACTGACCGAAATGTGTCTAAATCTACAAGTAGAATACAGGTGCTATAGGTGCTCCACATTCATCGAATTACGCAAACCTTTCCTCTCTGAATGTGACGACTACGTATATAGAGGCATTTGTTACGAAGAGAAACCTCTTGAAAGGGTTCTTGTCTCTGACACTTATTGCTCTGGTTGTGAGGAGATTGTTAAACGGGAGGAAAGGGAAAAGCAAGAAGAAAACAGTAAATAGCTGAGGATAGATAGAACCAAGAGCGACTAGCAAGAAATTATTCTTAATAAAACTCTCGTGAACCACCGGAGCAAAATTCCTTCTCAGAAGTATAAAAGCCACTCTAGAATTTTAGAATATCGGAATATGCACTTTCTTTGACCTATCAGATATATCCCTAGCCATAGTGAAACATTAAAAAGCCTTATTTGCGAGCCACCTAAGATGTGTATAAAGCTACGACAAGATTCAAGGTGCAAAGGATGCTTTGCGTATATTAAATGTGACCTTTACATACTGGAAAAGTGCGAAAGCCGCAAGACTTCAAGGCACTGCAGCTCCAGGAAGCCCCCTCAGCAAGAGACCATCTTTGTGCCATATCCGCGTTGTTCTGCTTGCGAGGAAAAAAGAAGGCGGGAGAAAGTATATGATGCCGATGATGAGAAGTAATTGAGGATAAGACAAGTGTGGACCTCGCACAAAAAAGTTAGTATGGAAAAGCTCCGAGGACAGCTGATATAGTGCGTCTTCAGAGAAAGGTGCCGCGGCTAGTATAGTCACGATGTTCATATCTAGGCGATATCTACAATTGCATGATCCTTATCAGAATCCATGTTCCATTCGGCTTGTCAACCCGTTATTGGCTTACATCTCGGTATCGAAGCCGATCAAGTGACATGGCATCGGCACTCCACATTCTGTTTTAGGCGCCTTATCTCTGTAGGTGTTTCCCGGCCCACGAATCACATTAGTTCCCAGCAATAACGTGTGGGGACCCCATATCTCAACTCTAATGACGATGGCTGAGCTTTTCTCCCCCTCCGCACTCTCATCGCTGTACTGTAATATCTCCCCGGAATTTGAGTTTCTGACGGTCTGATCGATCTACTACTTAATTCGTAGGCTCTGAGGACTCCGGAATTCCGAACTCTTACGCAGATATAACTACGAGACCCCGGGCGACTGTACCGTCAATGCCGAGAGCTGCTCGCGAACCACGTGTAAGACGCTCTTGTGAGCGCTGCCGGTAAGCTATTTGCGACTCGAAACTAACTATGGACCTAACAGTGATCTTTTTAGTCAAAAGAAGATCAAATGTCCTGCCGAAAAACCGGGCTGCTCTCACTGTCGATTAGCAAATCAGGCGTGCACATATCTTCCCCGGAACCATGTCAATAACGCCAACAGGCATTCATTTGCCCGGAATTTGTGAGACTCCCAAGCAAAAAGTATCTATTATTTTGACATAGCTGACAGATCTACAGCAGGCCTCTGCAAGCACACAACGGTGTCTCGCCGAGTACATCGACTGAATCGTATAGCCATGAAGCGGAGTGAGTCTGACGTCTGTTCTAATGTGTTCTAGTCGGCTTGGATCTAACCGAAGCATTTTTATAGCTCGTTTGCAGATAGGACCGAAACCCAGGAGTTGGAATCATGGCAGAACCAAGCCGGCTCATCGCTCAATGTTCATCAACAGTTGCCTCCGATAACGGCCATGCTCTCCGAGTCATCTTCATGGTGAGTATGCTTCCCATCTCATCGGTCTGCCTGCTGAAGAGAGAAATACAGGTCACCGGCAAACCCAGAGCCACCGTCAGATCTGTTAAGTGACTTCGTCAGTGCTTACCGTGAGAAGCTCTACTGTCAACCTCTTCCGCTCTTTGACCCGCGTCGACTCCAGTTAAAGATTGGAACGTTACCGCATTACCTACGATGGAGCTTTCTGGCTCTCACACTCCATTTCTCTAGTCATAGCTTTTACTATGGACTGGAGACGAAGGCAATTGAGTACTACACAACTTCTGCACGAAGTATAGTTGTCGATATGGCGGCCGAAGGACTTGTGCAGCTTGAAGTCATGCAAGCTCTCTGCCTTCTCGCATTATGTGACCATATCGGTAGGTCTATCTAACAACTTTGGTGGTTCTGTCGCTTATCGAAGTCTAGCTGGAAAGCCGTCTCGTGCATGGATGATGATCGGAATGGCAGCAAAGCTCGAAGCGCTTCGGTTATCGGACTCGAAACCCACCTCAAATTCCCGGCACTCGGACGATGCTATCTCAAGATGTCATTGGAGTATCGCAATTCTAGAGAGCACATTTACTCCTCACTGCAGCACTCTAGCCGAGGCATCTCACGCTCCGAGTTACCCCAAGAGCGTATCCCGACCAACACCCTTGCATTCGTCGCATGGTATGAAGAGTTACTGTGCCGACTTGACCGATGCTTATGAGGGCATTTCTCACGATGTCGGGATCATCGCGACTTGCCTTGGATACATCTCCGTTTGGGGCAGTATTATCTCGTATCTACGAGACATCCGTAACGGAGCGAATGAGTACCCGTGGCTAGCCACCTCAAGACACAACCAACTCACAGTCAAATTATATGAGCTTGAGAACATCACTTCGCATAGACATCTCATCCGCAATGCACCCTTTCCTGATCAACCAGCCGAAGATCTCATTGAGCACAGAGAATACTGGGCACCATGGGTCTCGATGCAAGTAATGATGCACGCAACTCAGGCTATCCTGAATAACCCATTCGTCCAGCTTGTCGCCCTCCGAAGAGCAGGACGTAAGTTCCAGCCGCGCTCATTTTTACAGAACACGGTCGATCAGGCTTTATTTCACGCAGAATGGGTGTCACGACTTGTGCAAATGTGCGCAGATCGTTCGTTCGAGGTCAATGATCCTCTGATAGGACAAGCTGTCGCTGGGTGCGTTTCGATATTATGGATCTTCCAATTCGCTCGAGACCGGAAAGTGTCGGAAAAGGCCAAAGAGAACCTGGCTACATGCGAGACATTCTTGGGCCATTTGTCGCGGAAATGGCCTCATATTGCAGAAAAGGTGAGATCCCAAACTCTTCCTCTAATTATTGGGATTTTAACAGTGTTATAGGTCGAAATACTTCGTACACTGAACGTCAAAGTAAAGAAGCAACAACAAACACCACAAGAAGATGACTCGACCAGCGCAACGATACAATTCGAGCCGGACATGATGTGGGAACTACTCGATCCTGCAATGTCAGGTGTCGACTGGGGAGCATTATGCAATTCCACCAAGGGAGAGGGATCTCATGCGACGACGAGTGCTACTATACGAGTTGCGACAAGGTTTGTGCATCCTATAAGTGACGATCAGGAGAATGCACCTATTCCGAATCCTACGCACAATCTGTTTGACTTGGAGGATGTTTACGGGGAGCCATTTCTGGATCAGTTCTTCTCTGATTCATTGCTTGTTAATATATCATGAGTATGTATTTATTACAATTGATGATCTTTGAAGTGTTTATCGATGATGTCGCGACTTTATGAGACATAAAGCATGTTGTTGTTTGATGTTCGGTCACTGTCCCCCAAAATCGGGAGGGAAGCCGAATTACAATCGTCGCTGAAAGAACAAAAAATAGAGAGGCCAGACGCTACTGCTGCCATTACATACAGGTACAGACCTGAAACAAGAACTAATCGTCGGCTATTCTATGTAAAAATGGCTTCTCAAATGGGGGAGAGTGCAGTCAGCCAACGTCACGCAGACTCGCCGGCTACCAATCCCAGATTCGCGGTCGCCAATAAGGCTTAGAACGACGAATAAGCAATTAACGTGGCGGTTTACTAGGCGCATCGGTGAACGCCAATTGTTTACTGAGAGGTCAGACATCTTAGCCATCAAGCAAGCCTCTCGGGTGTTAAACCAATACATTCGGGGTCGTTCAGCCAGTCTGTCACTAATTTTGTAGAGGTTGCCATTGGACTTTACCTCAATTAGTGCTTACACATAACTGTAGATGTATAAAGACGCTGAAATGTCATTGATGGCCACCGTTGGTGTGCAAGTCTGATGTGCCTCGATTTTGCTGATCAAGATTCCAACCATGCTCGCTTCACAAACGCTGCTTGCCTTCGGTCCAGTCTTCAGCTCGGCCACGAGTTTACCAGGCTGTGGTGAAGTCAATGTCTTTTACACGTACGCCTCGATGTCCAACCTTATAGTGAATCTCGCTGACCTTGTCCTGTGCAAGTGGCTTGCCTGGCCGCCACAACTATGTTACACAACAGGGCTATGATCCAGTGCTCACGGAGCAGCAAATCTTCAACCACACGCGCGAGCTGCGCGAGGCGGGATATAATGTCCGAGGTATGCACATAGCAGAAGTATAATTGGCTAGAATTGACCCAGTCTTGCAGCTGTCTGGAGAGGACCAGAAATTCCTGGTTCTGAACTGAGCGAACATATGAAGGATGTCCACTGGCACGCCGCTGGTATAGGATTCGGAGTCCGAGGATCCAACATTTCGGACGTCATCAGTCTATTCGAAGGTTAGTTTACTCATAGTACAGATTGGGAATGCTCAATTGACCGAGATTCACTGACTCTTATCAGAAACCATTGACATATATCGCAAAGAAGCGTCCGATGCGAAGTTTGTCTTCAACTACAATCCCCTGACTTTTCTTTGGTCTGTCAAGAGGTACTTCCCGTTGTCCAGCGACTGCAAGGATGAGCCGGGCAAGGATTTAGTAGGGCTCCCCTCATTTTGTGACTTGTTTCACAAAGCTAACCAGATGATGACAGGGATACATCACAATCTGCGAGAACACTTGTACTTGAGAGACGCGTGGCAGGTTAAGAGAGCCAACTACGGCCCAATCGACCCTCGCAACCACGATTTAAGCCCGAAATAACACATACAAATAGTTACCAGAAAACATATAATCATTGAAGTCTACCCAAAAGATTTACAAACACACATCTATAGAATTTTTCCCATTGCAGCCTCATACCATTCGAAACTTGCTTACTGAGCAGCAAGAACAGCGTTGACAGGAGTAACATCAGTGTCAATTTCCATCTGCAATGTAATCTTTTCCCAAACCGCCGAGTTCAGAAGCTCAGAGAAAGTGTCCTCAATCACACGCGCAGTTCGCTCGACGATGTCATCGACATCAGCTTTCGTGATGATGAATGGCGGGCAGATGAGGAAGTGGTCTCCGCTGTAGCCATCATATCCGCCGTTGGCGTTGAACAGAGCAATCTCGTAGCCCTGGCTCATACCGCGTGAGTGCAGCATGCTGTTGAGGCCTAGGCTGTAAGGGAATGGCATCTTGGTTTGTTTGTTGGTGACGAACTCGACTGCCCAGAAGAGTCCTCTTCCGCGGATGTCTCCAACGTATGGCATGGGCAGTAGTCTCTCTTTGAGTCTCTCGCCGAGGTATTCGCCCATGGTACGAACTTGCGATACCAATTTCTCATCTCGAATGATCTGTTGCACCTTTAGAGCAGCAGCGGCTGCTTGGGGGTGGGCCATGTATGTCTGTCCGTGCGCGAATCCCTTTCCAGACTTTTGGAAAGATTCAACCAGCCGGGAGTTGATAAGTACAGCTGAAACGGGAGCGTAGCCAGCTCCCAATCCCTTTCCGACGACATGGATATCGGGAACGACGTCTTCTTGCTCCCACGCATGAAGAGTTCCAGTGCGACCCATACCACACATTACTTCATCTAGAATGAGTAGGGCGCCGTGCTTTTCGCAAACAGCCTTCATAGCTGGGAAGTATCCTTTAATGGGCATGGCACATCCGCTCGCCTATTAAAAACATCAGACAAGGTCTCAAAACCGACATACTAGGTAATGCTTACACTTCCTCCAACAGTCTCAGCCACGAAAGCGCAGACCTTGCTGGGACCAATCCTCTGGAACTCATCATCAAGCTCCTGTGCGAGACGCTTCACATACGCCTCCTCATCCTCGCCATCCTTCATACCACGGTACGCGCTGCATGCAGATACACGAGACGAGTTTTGCGAAATGAGTTGAACGAAGGGGTCTTTTCGGACTTTGAAGTCTCCGAGAGTTAAAGCCCCCAGGGTGGCTCCATGCCAGGCCCCCACGCGTGAAATAAAGTGACATCGCTCTGTCTGAGGAATGGCGAGATGCGAAAAATGTGTCTTAGCCAGCTTAAGGGCGACTTCCACTGCCTCGGAACCTGTTTAATGTTAAAACTCATATCCGCGAAACTCAAAGCGCTATTCTTACCAGATCCACACAGGACTGCCTTGGACATGAGACCATTCGTAGACTGAACTAGAAAGTCGGCGAGGTCTTCCGCAGCTTGTGTCTTGTAGAAGCCCGGATGACAGTACGGAACATTGACCAATTGTTCGATAACAGCCTGTTGGACCTCCTTGTTGTTATAGCCTAGACAAGCAACAGCAGCTCCGCTGGTAGCATCGAGGATTTTTCGGCCATCGCTGGTGTTGAGGTAGATACCGTCAGTTGATTCTATAAGAGCCGCGGGGTGTTTCTGGAAGTTCTTGTAAAGAAGGCTGTTCTTGGGCTTGAGGGAATTCATCTTGTACGACCTGGAAAGAGTAAATCGTTGAGTGGGATATTCTCATGTCGTAATTGCCTGGATATACCGTTTATATATCCAAGAAACTCATCTCTCGAGCGTCATCCGATTTCCCAGCTGTCTATATACTCAACATCTTCTCCTATTCAAGGCGCGATCAAGTATATAGATTAGTCAATTCCTCATCTTGCAATACTGTTGGGTACTTGAGCCAAGCCAATATTTCCAGATATGCGGTGTAATCTAATAGCGGCCCGCGTCCGCGCCGGACCACGACTGAAACTAGCGGTGTCTTGTAGATATTCCAATCAACCGCTGCTAAACCTCCTACAACAGATGATAATCGTTGGATCTGCATCAAAATATGAGACACGGGTGGAATGTGCCGCGCCGATGTCTTAACTCAGCCCGATCTCAGCCCGATAAGCGTCGACCGCTGAGGTAGATCTTTCCCCCTTCTGGCTGCGCCCCTCCCACGGGCTCTGCCGCGTCTAAGCCTGTTTTACCCTCCCTGCCTGACGGGTACAAAGCCCGGAGCCTACTTTAAGGCCATTATCCATGTCTTTTTCGTCTCCCAACCACTTCTTTCTGCCTTTTGATTTATTTTCCCATTGGTGATTATTGGCTCGGACAGATCGACGCTAGTGGAGATGGAAGTCCCGTATCTGAACTACGTCTTTGATGCGGCTGATCCCAAAGGATCAACCTTGCAACTTCTCCCGCTCCTGTTCCCCGATCGTAAGCCGACTGACGTCGGGTTGCGTATCCAGGCTTTGGCCCAGGGCACGACTAATGGCGTGAGAAGTCTCCCTTTCGGGATTCAGGTACATGACACATGCTAAGGGTTTTCAGTTGTTCAAAGTCACCAGTGGACCGGTTGACGCAGCCACCCAAGACGCTGTGCTCATCAAGGTCTACGGAGATGGCACTGACATAACAATTGATCGAGACAGTATGTTCAATCTCGTCTGGAACTTCCGTCTTTGATTGTGTCTAACGTTCAACAAGAGGAGCTCAGGGTGCACAAGCTCCTCGCAGATCACCAACTCTCGTCGTCTCCACTGGTTCGCTTCGCAAATGGCCATGCCTACCAGTTTATCTCTGGCGATGTCTGCACTGAAGACGACATGTCTCAGACGGAAATTTTTCGTGGAGTTGCCAGAGAATTAGTTCGGTGGCACGCGACACTTCCCAGTGTTGATTTGCGAGACCCCCAAAAGGTCCTGGATTTTGAACCAGGACTATGGTCGACTGCGAAGAAATGGCTCAATGCAATCTCAAAGCATCCAGGTCGGTCAAAAGCCGAAATAGACTCCCTGCATGAGAAATTTCAGTACCTAACCGATAAGCTGTTGCTCACTGGTAATATGCCGGAACCCTTGGTACGCCGTTGCATTTGCACTCTTTTGTTTGCGCTGCTAAGTCTTTTAATCTTTAGGTGCTCGGCCACGGCGACCTTTTGTGCGGCAACATCATTGTACAAGAGTCGGCTGATAGCATAGGGGCAACTGATGTGGCATCTGTCCGGTTCATTGATTACGAGTAAGTCATACCCTTACATGCTCGGCCGACAAATTGAGTGACCATTGTGTCTGCCAGACATGCTACATACTGTCCGAGGGCCTTTGAGCTCGCGAATCATTTCGCCGAGTGGACTGGTTTCGAGTGCGACTACAATTTGATACCAAAGACGTCAATCCGACGAGCCTTCATTCGCGAGTATCTTCAGACCCATGCCAACATCTCTCGGGAACACGATGTAACCACTCTGCCGAGCAAGACAGATCTGCCGACTGTCAGTGACGCCGAGGTGGAGCACCTTTTGCGTC
This sequence comes from Fusarium stilboides, assembly GCA_014822085.1. NCBI lineage: Eukaryota > Fungi > Ascomycota > Sordariomycetes > Hypocreales > Nectriaceae > Fusarium > Fusarium stilboides. Next base: position 67,869 of record JAASAY010000292.1, on the reverse strand, counting down.
AGGTAGATGATTTTCGAGGATTTCCTGGCTTTTACTGGTGAGTTCCACAATCCCCCCCAACTCCATGACATTTGCATCTCTGACCCACGTCCACGGCAGGGGTCTTTGCGCCCTCATCCAGGCTGAGACATCCACCGGGACTATCGACTTTGACTACGCGGGGTATGCTGCAAAGCGCTTTGCGGAATACGAGGCATGGCGTAAGGTGCATGACGGAAGAATGAACCCTGATGAGGAATTGCCCCTGAGGGAGCAGACGTGGGCGTTGCCGTGAGAGGTTTTTGGGCAGCAAGAGGGATGTAGCGAGACAAACTTGGAATGGGCGTATCCCTTTGTTTAAGCTGTGGCAATTCATTGAGAAAAAAGCAGTCTCAACACATTTCATTGGGCATTGACGTGACCCCATCTGTGCAATGTATGACTCGTTTTGCTGTAGCGCCTCAAGGACCCTTTGGTCTTGGCTTAGTTTTACCCTGCTGTAGCCAAAGGGAGACTCTCCCAAGCACACAAACCCTGATTTGGAACATCATTCGTCTGTGTCAGCTGCCGGCTTTACTTGTTTGAGACAGCCACTTTTCTCCTGGGCCACTTGCCCATCCCTTGGCCCTCTTGTGGTATCTTGTACCAAGTCAGTAGACGCGGCCTACGTGGGCCGCATGATCTAGCACGTCCAGTACCGTGCATGTGAAGAAGTCCACTCATTCAAACCCGTGCCGGTTGTGGCGGAGATCGGCCCAACTATCGACGGTCTTGCCCCAATCCATTTCGATATCGGAAAATTCTGTTTAAATATGGGCAAGGCTAGTCTCCCCGCAAGTTCTGTGCGCTTATTTTGATGAAAATACCGCCAATTCCTTCTCGTACATCTCTCCTTGTACATACTCTTCGGCTGTCGAAAGTCGTCTGTCGCAACCGCCCTCTTCCTCCGGGGCAGTGTTGACCTTTCCCTCCCCCTTCTTTTTCGTAAACCATGGCCGGATGGAGACCTGCATCTCGTTTTCTGTCGAGTATCGGTGCTGATGTCCTGTGGCGGTCAAGACGAGACCTCAAGATTCTGATTCTGCTCCGCTTCATCCGGCTACTCGGTTATGGAGGGACTACTCTGGTTCTCGCATTGTACCTCAATGCTTTGGGATTCCATGATACCCAAATTGGTCTTTTTATGACTCTGACTCTCGTGGGCGATCTTGCTATTAGCTTTGTCCTCACTTGGGTCGGAGATCGTATCGGGTTGCGCTTAACTGCTGCAATCGGGGCGCTGCTGATGTGCGCTGGAGGTGTTGCGTTTGCTTTCTTTGAGAACTTTTGGCTTCTTCTTCTTGCTAGTATTGTCGCCGTTATCAATCCTAGGTATGTTCAAGTGTTTTCATCTCTACTGGTCTCGGTGGTACGCTAACCGTGTCTAGTGCCAACGAAATTGATCCCTTCAAAGCAATTGAAGAGTCAGCAATTGCCCGCCTCAGCACAGCCCACACATGCAATGACATGTTTGCTTGGTGGTCGATGCTTGGAATGTTTGGCACTGCTGCAAGCAATCTTCTCACAGGATGGGCCATCAACGCCCTTGAAGACTACGGGCTTGAGAAGACCGATTGCCACCGCATGGTATTTCTTGGCTACGCCGGTATCGGCCTCTTCAAACTCATTTGCTCGCTCTTCTTGAGTTCTGAAGTTGAGCATATGCCATCCCAAAAGGAACATTGCGCAAACCCTCCGTCTGGGATACTGAGTTCAGAAGAAAGTGATGAGTCCGCTGATGATGAGACTGCACCTCTTCTCACTGAGAACTCACCTAGCTACGGGGGTGTTATTACAGATCTTGAGACGCCTGAATCGCAAGCTCAGGTTATCACTGATGCGCAAGAAAGGCGTCTGTTCACACCAGATTCCTTTGACTTCATGTGGAAGCTCTCCATCGCCATGGCCTTTGACTTCGTCGGGTCTGGCCTGGCCCAAATATCCTGGATGACTTACTTTTTCAAGCGCGAGTACGACATGCCCGAGGGAGCTTTGGGTTCTGCAACCTTCACTGCAGGTATAATCTCATCTATCCTCAACCTCGCCTCTTCTCCATTGTCTCGTTCCATTGGCCAAGTTCAGACCATGGTCGTCTGTCATACTATCAACTCCATTTCCTTACTTATGGTTTCTGTTTCTGGAAACAAGTACATCGCCCTTATTATTTTCATTTTCCGTATTGTTACTCGAGAACTCGACAACGCGCCTCGTCAGGCCTTTATTTCCGCTGGTGTTTTAGATCACGAGCGTACTTCAGCTATGGGTGTGATAAATATTGTCAAGACGATTGGTAGCTGTCTTGGTTTGTACATCACCGGTTTGTTTGCCGGTCTGGACAAGTTCTGGCTTGCCTTTATTGTTGCTGGTGCCCTGAAACTTCTCTATAATGTCTTGATTTTGGCTTTCTTTTGGAAGAGGCGTTAAAAAGCATCTGTTTTGTCATAGATATGTTTGGGGAGCTTTCCCAGCTTGCGACCGTGGCCGGTCTTGCGCAGTTGTTCTTATATCTTCAGATTTTATACCAGGTCTTGATAAGGAGTAGTAAAGAGTCTTCACCATTCTTGAATCATTGTTGTTCACACTTAATTGAGACTGTCTCTGGTTTCAAGCTTGTTTTTCACGATACTCCTACTACTTAAAGCTGAGGTTACTTTGAACGTAGCGCATGCTATGTCTCCTGCTTGTGCGGTGCCTGATCTGTATCGTGATAAAACATACACAACCCAGCGGTATCACATTTCTGGGCGGTGAAGCCATCTGCTGTGTTCAGTCGTCACCCATCTGGAGATGATGCACAATACGAGACACATCGTATGACCGACTACTTGTGGAAATCTGGGCATGTTGAAGGCTCACACCTCGAGTATCATGGGGTGGCTTCTGCACATATCCATTCCACTGGTTTCGAGACTGGACTGGGTCTGTGGAATCTGACCCGGCGGAGACTTGGTGCTTCCGAGCTGCGGTCTCAGTGTCAGCTTGGTTGTCCGTAAAGTGGCTGGCTGAGTATCAACAATACGGCCGGAGATGGATGTGATTGCCGGGGTCGAGGATCATCACATTCGTCGACTCACATTGCCGGCATTTGCTCCTCAGCTTTGTCTTACGCGCGGTGGATCTATATTATCCAGAGGTTCTTTTCCTCTCTTTTCCCATTCTCATCCATTCTTCTCTTCGCCTCGCATCTCCCTAGCTTTTGACTAGCTGTTGTTCTGACAAATGGATCATTTACTTCACCTAGACACAGACATTGTCTGTCTCTTAGCCAAGCTCAACTCCTATGACTACATCATAGTAGGCAGTGGTTTTGGTGGTGGTCCATTGGCTGAACGTCTGGCTTCCCAGAAGTACAAGGTGTTGCTGATTGAACGTGGAGGAGTCATCTTCTCCACCCATGTCCTCAACACCTCCCGTCCCTACTTCAACCGGGGCGCCAGCAACTCTCCCGAGGGCAATGAGCGCGTCTACGACGCCGTCAAAGCCAAAGTCCAATGTACCGACCGATCCGACAGCTATGTTGGTGGCCCAGTCTACTGCGTTGGAGGCCGATCCAACCTATGGGGTATCTGGATCCCAGAAATCGGCAATGAAACACTCAACGCCTTCTTCCCTGAGGACATCGTTACATACCTCACTGCTGGAGGCGAGAACGTCCGGGGATACAGCAAGACGTTCAGATACCTGACGGACAACGACAAAAACGCCAAGACCTATCCCGAAGGCAACGGCAACCATGAAGTAACCGCGGCTGAGATTGGCACAGTCAATGAAAAGCTCAACGAAGCCTTGAAAGAGGACAATAATAGAGCCAATTTTGGTATCATGCCCGTTGCTGCGCAGTTTAATGCTCCTGCGCCGTACAAGTTCGCACAAGGTGCTTACAGTACTACATTGGCTATCATCAATCGCATGTATGCCAATGATCAGTATTTATCTGTCCTCCTCAACACCGAGGTGATTGCTGTCGAGCACACTGCTAGCAACACTTTGTAAGTTTCCCTCCAATAAACAAAATGCTCAGAAGTACTTTGCTAACAATCATGTCGTAGTCAAAAGAGCGTTCACGCGCTCAAAATCCGAGACAAGGCAACGGGTACTATCAAACAACTCGACGTCGGCAAAGCAAAAGTGATTCTCTCTGCTGGTACCATCGGAACGGCTTCCATCGCATTAAACAGCGGGCTGCAACATCTAAACCCTCTCGTGGGCAAGGGTCTTATCGACCACAATGTCTGCTACGTAAGATTTGCGAAACAGAAAGACAACACCATCACCGCTAAGCCACTCAATCTCAAGACCCACCATAAGGTGGCTGGTGAAGAGTGTCTCGTCACAGTTACCATCAACGCAAATTTCTTCCTCGCCGGGAGTTCTGCCACTCTCAATACTACCCATTTCTACGGATCAAACGGCCAACTAATCAACCCTACGAAGGATTTACCCGATGAACCAGAGAACTTTGACACGATTTGTGTCCTCTTCGAGTTCGTTGGTAAACTCGATGATGAGAACTCGGTTCTGAACATCCCGGGCCTGGATCCAGTACTTGACATTAGACGTGCCCCTCTTAGACATCAAGTGCAATGTGCCATGGAAGACATCGTGCGCAAAGTCAGAGACGCTTTTATCACCAAGAATCCGGAGCCCAACCAGGCCACTTACGCTGACCCTGGTGTACGTGAGGATGAGGATTCTGGCACGTGTGGCGATCCTGGTCTTCGGCCACAACATTTGGGCTTTGGGGTGTTTTCTCATGAGTGTGGTACAATGCGTATGGACGGACCTAAAGGAGATGGCGTGGTTGACAAGAACCTCAAAGTGAAGGGACTAGACAATTTGTGGGTGTGTGACTTGTCGGTCTTTCCTGTCAGCCCAGAGGCCAATCCTTCGTTGACTTTGGCGGCGCTTTCATTGAGGTTGGCGGAGCACTTGAGCAGCAAGGCTCAGTAAGAGATACTGGCTCATCATATCGTTTCTTTTGACTCATAATACATAATCTATTCTTCATTGCCATCAGTTTGCATGTCTGTTGTGCGCCTGCTCTGAAACCGCAGGAGGGTTGATTCCTCCAGGGTCGCCTCATTACGCCTTGCTTAAGATATCCACAACATCTACTTATGCTACTATGCTATCTTGTCTACTATTAGTCATTGGAAGGTTTGAATTAGTGGGCCGGTCAATGTCACCATGCTGTGTAATCGACCTGGTTACCAAGCGTAGTTAACTAAGCTTGTCCGGCGGACTTCCAATCCGGAGTCCGGATTGCAAACCGCCTGTATGTTCCCTGCAGTATCGACGCCCAAGACTCTTAAACTGAGATTATAAAACTCTCACTTTTCCATCCAGATTTCTTCAATTTTTTTTTATTATCTCCCAGCTATTATTATTATTCTCCAACACCGTCAATATCCTAAGTTATCCAACCCACAAAGAAACCCTTCATCCAAGCCCGCCATGTCTTCATCACAGTTCGCCAAAGACCAACCAGCAGGCTTCCCCAACCGCATCGAAAGAGTCGCAATTGTCGGTGTACGTATACCTCTCTCCATTCTATACCAGCGATCCTAGAAAATTCCCACTGACTCATCAAAGGCCGGTGGCCGTCAAGGCGCTCATATGACCGAACAATTCCTCAAAACTGGCAAACATTCTGTGACTGCCCTTACTCGCGCCAACAGCACCTCCAAGTTCCCTAATGGCGTCACATCAGTGCCAGTGGATTACGAAGATGAAGCATCCATTGCCTCTGCACTTGAAGGCCAGCAACTTCTCATCATCACACTAGCCAATGGAGTCGACTCAGAAGTCCACAACCGCATCGTCCGGGCCGCTGGAAAAGCAGGTGTTCGATACATCATTCCCAACATCTACGCAGCGAATGTGGTGGTTAACAACAAGGGAGCTGTGGACCATCTCTTCCCCGCTGCTGCCCTGAGAGACCTCCTCATCGAGATACAGCGCGTTGGCGTCAGCTCCTGGACAGTCCTCGTCGGTAGTATCTGGTTCGAGTACGGCTTTCTAAGCGGGCCGTCCTTTTTTGGTTTCGATGTCAACAACCGCCAGGTCACTTTATTCGACGATGGCTCCGCAAAGATTAACACGAGTACTTGGGCCCAATACGGCCGTGCGGCTGCTGCTTTAGCAAGCCTCAAAGAGCTTCCGGATGACGAGAACGACAACTCACCAACCATCGCGCAGTTTAAAAACCAACCTCTCTATTTGTCTAGCTTTTTTGTCAGCCAAAAAGACATTCTGAAAAGCGTGCAGAAGGTTACAAACACCACCGATGCAGAGTGGGACATCAAGCAAGAGAATACCAGTGATCGTATTGAGAATGGCAAAACGAAGGCTGCAACTGGTGATTTCCGAGGGCTTGTTGAGATGTACTACTCATTCATTTTCTCGTCTGAGGGACAGAAGCTCAACTATCAGGATAAGCTTCACAACGAGACTCTTAGGTTGCCTGAAGAGAAGTTAGACGAGATTGTGAAGGACTGTGTTGAGAAGGCTAAGAATGGTTACAATCCGTTCCAGTAGTTCACGGGCGGAAGGATTTAAGGCCCCGGAGCATCAACAAGCTAGGGCGCATGTAACTTCACCAAACTACAGCATTTCATTCAGTAGTATTATAAACTAGACTAAATCGAAAGTCTCCATTCAAAGACGTATTATTGTTCGAATAGAAATTTTACTTGACATATAATCGCTGTCAAATATTGAGTTACGACACTAAAGGTAGCATTCTTTACTATACAACAAGGATTGTTTGGGATCCACTTCTTTTGGGAAGTCCGGAGTTGGCGGAGTCCGCGGACTTTGGCGCCCCGTTGGTATGAATGGTGGAGCATTGGGAAATTAGGTTGTTACTAAAACATCGAATCCTCGGACTTCAATCTGGACGTTGTATACCCAACTTCCGCCCTCTCGCGTCAGACTTACAAGAATCTGACAACCATTTTTCTGCAAAGCGATCTCAGTACTAGATCTTACTCCGTTTATGATGGAGAGATCGAGAGATGAAAGGGGCTTAGGGCGAAGAAAGGTTGGTCAGCCTGGGACACACCGATTGACGTGGTTGCTGACATCCTTCCTAGGCCTGCGACTTTTGTTGCCAGAAGAAGATACGGTGCGACGCAAAGAAACCAAAATGTTCTGGGTGCTCTTTACACAATGTCGCCTGTGTATGGACTCCCGGCGTCCGATCTAGGAAGACATTGCCAAGAACTCTACCAAGCGATAAGTACGAGCCACATTCACCGAGGTATCAAAATGATCACTGACAAAAACAGTAGTGCCAATGACGGTCGCTTTGAGAGTATCGAGGAACGTTTGAAAGCCATCGAAGCCCAACTCTGGCGGAACGCCTCGTCGAACCAAGTCATCATTGAAGAAGACGACCAGGATATGGCAGATTCTCTTGATGGCGAGTCACCCACGATATCTCTGCCAAATACTCCTGCAATTCTTCAGGATGGCACGATATTACCACCGTTCAATCTGGATAAAACGGAAGAATTTCCTCTACCGCCTTTACCAGACATACAGCATGTGATGGCCAGCTTCTTCGACGGTTTCAATCAAGCCACGCCACTATTTAATCGAGAGAAATTCCTGAAGATGATGGACGATTGGCACAATCATCCCGACCAGCGCGATAAAGCATCGTGGTCGGTAATCAACGTTGTCCTAGCAATATCTTTAAGACATACAGCTCTGGGGCAGACGATTATCGGAGACAAGGTGGCATCCATGTGCATCAGTAATGCTCAGTCGGCGATGGATAGTCTGGTCTATCGCGACAGCGATCTTAAAGGTCTGCAAGTCATTCTTGGCTTGGCCTTACTGTTTATGGCCACAGCACACCCTCAACCTGCCTGTGTCTTGATTGCGACAGCCGTGAAATTGGTTCACAGACTAAAGCTTCACGTACAGAGTGACAAAGAGAACGCAATTCCACAGGATACAGCAGAACGAGCTCGTCTGTTTTGGATCACTTACATCATCGACCGCGATCTTTCACTGCACACCTTTGAACCGTACTTGTTACAAGACCATGACATCGGTCTGGATATCAACGACACAGGTTGCGAGGACGGAATGGGATGTCTCCTCCTTGAGAATGGTCACCAAAGAGTTGAAATCCTCAAGCTTCGTATACGGTTAGCCACCATACAAGGCAAGGTATACGACCTAATCTACTCAGTTCGAGCCTCGAAGCTGTCTTTGAACCAAAAGCAAGCAGCAAACGATCGTTTACAACGTATGCTCGAAGAATGGTATAACTCACTTCCAGACTCATTCAAAGTCGATAGAGTACCATCATTGGAGACAAATCTTCGGAGGCATTGCATCTCGCTGCATATCACTTACAATCAGTGCCTTTTCGCAACTCGGAGGGCTAGTATCCGCAATTCTGACTGGATCAAGCACTTGAAAGAATTTAGCGATGGTCCGGAGCGTGGTGGTGATACAAGTGATGTGACACAAAGTGCTGCACTGTTGCCGTCCAACTGGTCGACCTTGGTAGAAGCTGCACGATCATGCTTAGCGATGCTGAAACTCATACAATCTACTGACACCGCCCTGCGATGGTAAGCTGCCTTCATTCTCTGTCTGGCTTGATGACTAACGAGGACAGGAGCTCTACTTGCGCCTGTGAAGCTGCTATCACTATACTCGCCGCCAACAACCTGACTCTTCCCGAACACGACTTGCACGACTCGATTGATTCCGACGCAGAGAAGATTCATATTGCTCTTGAGGAGTTCAAGCAGAGAATACAAGATTCTGACGAGGCTTTCCTCCGGAGTTCGTACACTCTGTGTCTTGATCTCAGTACGAGAGCGGCGGCGTCGGTAACCAGGTTTCGTGAAGGCGCCTCAGTTGAGCAGTTTTGGGACGACGACTTATCTATATAAGCATAAAAGAAGAAATATAGTGTAACGTTTTCATTATTATTTCTTGAAACATGCTTGTTTTGAAGTTTTTACTGTCCCATTGACTTGACTATGTGTCAAGAGCTAGTCACGTGATGTGGAAAACTCAGAAAGCCCTCGTGAGACCACTCGTACGACCTGCAAAAAGCAGTGGATCAATCTGACCCTTACCCCAGACAAGTCAGCTCAACTATGGAAAATACAAAGTTATAGCATCTCAAGAATGGAGGAGCTCCCTATCAAACCCTCAGGCATTTTCATGCAGCACGACTTCATCACACCTGAACACGAAGAAAAACTCATCCACATCTTCGAAAATGAGTTAGAATGGCCAATTCGTCCAGGGCGACTGTCGCTACACTATGGATACACCTTCAGCTATAAAACATTCGGTATCGACGAAGAAACGCCCTTCAAGCCGTTCCCAGACTGGCTAGTTCCTCTACTGCCAACCACCGAGGGTCGTCCGCCTGATCAAGTCTGTCTCCAACAATATGCACCAGGCACTGGGATACCACCTCATGTCGACACCCACGGCCCTTTTGATCAGCTATATTCCCTCTCCCTTGGGTCACCGCTGTTCATTCAGTTTGCAAACAAAGAGACAAGCGAAAAGATTGAGGTCGACTTGGTACCGCGGAGCATGATGCAAATGAGTGGAGACTCACGATTACACTGGACTCACGGGATCAAATCCCGCAAAACAGACACACTGCCCGACGGGACTGTGAGGCTACGAAAGGTCCGATGGAGCTTAACATATCGCTGGCTCCGCCCAGGTGCTGAATGCGAATGTGGCAATGTAAAGCTCTGCGATACAGCGCAGCGACGGAACGGAGTTGAAAGAGAATATCGATGGAAGCAGTACGAAGAAGACGCCAAGAAGGCCGAAACAGCCCAGTCAGGGTAGTTCATTATACATTCGTGAGCTAGCAATATATACATTGAAAAATCCGTGACACCATGTGAAATTATCATATAGCTACGGAAAACATTAAGAAAGAATCGCGTAGTGCGATAGTCGATTATTAAGGCTTGGGAGAGAACCATGTCTCCAGATCAACAGCCCAGTCCACAACACCACCAAAGTTCAAGCTCTTGGCCCAGTCGGTACGCTTCTGCTTGGTGGTAGGGCCCATGTATGCAACCCAATCGGTCATACCCTTACCCTGAGTTCCAAAGGTCATGATATCCGAGTCTGAATCCTTGTCGTACCAAGTCTTAGCGGTGACGCCCTTCTTGCCCTGCTTAGCATCGTAGGCGATGAGACGGATCTCTGCGTCGGAGAGGTAGCCGGCTTCGCCGGTGCAGACACCGGGCTCGGCCTCGGAGACACTGAAGCTGCCGGTGAACTGGCATGTGGGTCCGGTGCACTTGGGATCCTTCATCTTGAAGCTTCGGCCGTAGCTGGAAATACCCACGACGACCTTGGCGGGGTCGACACCGGCCTTGGTGATCATGGCGAGAGAGTCGAGGGTCTCGGTCTTGTTGACGTGGGATCGGAGACAGTTACCGCCGGGGCAGCCAGAGCTGATGAACTGGTTGCCGTAATCTGTATGTCAAGTCAGTAAATGGTGTGAGTTTGTGAAGTGAGGAGGACTTACCCCATTGACCGTGAAGATCATAGGTCATGTACACGATGTAATCAACAAGAGGAGCAATGTCCTTAACAGGGAAAGGCTTGAGGTACCAGTAAGCAGCAGGAAGAGCAACAGACATAGTCTTTCCACTCTTGCCGATCTTGGCCCTCATGACCTTGAGGAACGCAACGTAGTTGGCAGTATCGGTAGCAGAGCCGGCAGAACCTGCAGAACCGGGATACTCCCAATCAAAGTCAACACCATCCAGCTTATGGTTGTTAAGAACAGTCATGACGTTGTAGGCGAACTTGTCACGGTTGGCAGGCTTGATGGCATCACGGTAGATCTGGTAGCTAGAGGCATCAGTGGAGCCGGCCCATCCTCCGAAGGAGATGATCTTCTTCCAGCTACCCTTCACCTCCTTGAACTTGAGGAACTGCTCTCTGACGTCGGGCTGTAGAAGAACGGAGAATTGGGGAGTCAAGCCAGCGAAGGCAAAGTGCATATGTGTGTAAGGAGTCGTGACCTCGGGGAGCTTAGTAACGTCCATGTTCAGGCACGGGCGGCCGAGGTTGTAGCCCTGGAAGTAGCCGACGTTGAGGAATTTAGCGGGCTTCTTGGTGTTGCCGACGATCTTGGTGCCACAGTTTCCGATACAACCAGGGGTATTTTCCTTGGAAGTACCAGGAGCGCCACCCTTAGCGGTAGTGTTGGTGCAGAACTCAGAGGTGATACCGCAGAAACCATAGCCTGAGCAGCAGGCGTTCAGAGGGCAAGGGTTCATGTTAGCAAGATCCCAACCGGTCTTGGCACTAGCAGGCTTCTTGGATCCAGGCTTTTGAGGACCACAGACTGCACCAGCGATAGCCATAGGCATAGGGGCCTTTCCCTTGCTAAGACAGATAGGCTGTCCAAGCTGAAGACGGTTGCAGCCAGCAAAGCCCCAAGTGTTCTTGTTGACATCAGCGATGAACTTCTCAGTAATACCAAAGTTCTGACCGAGCGAGTAACATCCATCACCCGACTTGATCTTGTAAATGAAGCAAGTTCCATCCTTGCTAGGCTGGGGGGTCTTGTCGGGAAGGGTACCGGCACTGCAGCAAACCCACTGCTTAGGAGCAAGGGTAGAGCAGAAGTTCTTCTTGGTGTTGTACTTGTTGAAGTTGGCGGAAGTGACCTTGCATCTCTTAGCAAGAGAAGCACAGCTGTCGCCGGAGTTGACTTGGATAGCTCGGCAGTCGGCGCGGGGAGCAAGGAGGTTATCAACGCCAGTGAATCGAGATCGCAGTTCGACGCTTCGTGCTTTGACCGTAGTAGTAGTAAGGACACCAAGATTGATAGACTCCTTGGCTGCGTTGGCAATGTTGACACACTTTCCGTTGGACCAAGCCTTGACAGCAGCTTGGACAGATTCGAGATCAGTAACGGCATCGGCGGCGAAGAGACCTAGGGTCTCGGCACGCTTGTCGTTTGCATCGCAGACCTGGAAGGCCTGGACACCCTTCTGCAGACGAGCCTTTGACTGACGAAGGGTGCTTGAAGCACTAGACTTTTGAACCTCGGCGCCAACATAGAGACCAGCAATCGACGAACCGGCCTTGGCGAAGAGGATGGTGGTTCCACATGTAGCACCGTTGTCGAGGTAGTCGGCGAGGAGACCGGCGGCAGTAGCGGTGTTGCTACCAGATCGAAGGGCGCCAGATGGACCGAAGGAGGAAGTTGTCTTGACAGTGGCCTTTTCAGCACCACAGTTGCTAGCCAGCGACACAGAGCTCTCAGCAGCGCGAGCCTCAACACGGCTCACTTCATCGCGACGAGTCTTGGTAGAAGTACCAGAAGTAACGCAAGTGTACAAAGTCGCCGAGTCGCTATAATCGTTCTCGACATTGAAAGCAAAAAGCATCGGCTGTGTGCAACCAGAAAGTTCCTCCAGACTATGAAGCTGCGTCCAGTTGGCGGGATCAGCACCAGCGATGCTGCACGGCTGAGGACATCCCTCAGTAAGCGGACTCGAGATGGGATCTTCGGTCTTGATTTCCCCAACGGGGGGAACAGGGTTCACGTCACCAGGGTTGACATCATTATCTTGAGCGAGTGTAAGTGCAGAAAAGAGCGAAAGGAATGTAAGAAGAAAAAAAGTAAAGAGTGACGAGGAATGAATCCTGGAAGCCATTTTGGCTGGAGTGATTTTTGTCAAGTCGTAAAAGAGTGAACGACTGGAGAACAGAGTGAACAGAGAAGGGAGTGTAGGGGTGGGAAATGGAAGCTAACCGCCATGCTTTTAATGGCGTGAACTGCTCTGCGCCGCACATGTCTCTCCAATTTCGAAAGAGGCGTAGTCTGGCATGTGGTTGGGACGAAAGGCCAAGACCACGTTGACTCGGATGCGGCCATGAGAGAGGTCCGCAGAGGGGTCTAGTCTAGTGAGCAGAGCAAGATGCCCCTGGCTAGCGCAGGTCCGGCGCGTTCTGTAAGGCTGCTGACCCTTGCGTTAACCCCGGGTCCCTTGATCCTTCGGGCTATCTTGTTTCCGTGTGGCTGCTGTTGAGTCAAGTTTGGGATGTGTGTAGATGGTTCTGAATCAAAATGACTCTGTAGATGGCTTGCTTAACGGTCTATCTTCATCTAACATTCGATCTATGTCTCGTCACCTCCGTGAGTTCTGTCTGTCTTTTCTCTGCTCCCTCGGTTCTAACCGAGAAAGCGCCAACAGTCTGTCAACCCTTGCGTCCCTTGCTTAAGTCCGGTGATTTCCTTTTTGGTGTAAGCAGCCAAATCTTTGGGTCTAGATCTCTAATCAGCCTGTTATCACAGCGTTGCATTGAAGGTTGCTCAGAAATTCATTGTTAGTGGATACACCACTTAACCGAGCAACCACTAACGAATAAGTCTGTCACCCTCTGGGCATGGTTAAGCGCTAGCTCGTTAGAAGGCCCTTTTGTCGCGCGGTTTTAGACAGGGATGTTTTAGCGAGCAGCGAGAAACCCCTGACCTAGATTGAATCGAGAAGTTGCCGAATTGATTCGCCTTTCGACTTTCGCGTTTTCGCGCTCAGCTGATGGGCTTTTTAAATGACGCTTTGGCAAGCCCTCCGGAGAATACTAGCCTTTAGCTCAATCCACGACAGATTAGCATTGTGCCGCTGACGTATCTGGAGTCAAGAGTATAAGTAGTGAGAGCCTGTGATGATCATTTCCTACAGATCTCTCTCTCTCTTCGGCCGAGGCCCTGTATTCAAGGAGCAGGCAATCGTACCGACGGCCCGTTTTTGCTAGAGTTTGTGAGTCATCTCCACTGGAAACAAAACTGCTTTACATTGCTAGACCGTTTGTGGAAGCTCAATCTTTTCGGGGTCCAGCCGCAAAGACTTGGCATTATGGTCACCGGCCCGAGGTCCCATCTGTTGGTCCTCGACAGCCTTAGTATGTCACTCATTATGGGTACCTGAATCCACGGCAGCGGCTCTGCTCAGAGTTTCATTACCGACTGAACAATCTGCAGCTGAAAAGTGACATCAGAAACAATGGACATGTCAGTAGATCTACAGACATAAAGATCTGCAGGCCTGGGAATATTGCGGTAATGCAATGTCAATCACTGCTGGCAAGATGAAGATTATCATTATTAGGTTTCGTAGCTTTGTGTTGGTCGAGGCGATCAGTGGGGAACAGCCTTGTCCAGAAGAAACATGATGTCAAAGTTTAATACTAGGTAAAATTAGTATTGTATCAAGTAATTATGTTTATTTCAAGCAATTTCCGCTGACGATCAATTGAATTTCCGTACTACCACTTGGAAACTTGAGTCCGAGGAGAATCTCTAGCAATACGAGTGAAAACCAGGCTACCCTAACCCTAACAAGCTTTTGTCTGATGAAATCGGCTAAAGAGATTGATATCTCGTTCGACTTGAGACCAATAGATTTAAAAGCTCGGTGACTAAAGATTTCTACGCAAGCCTGCTAGAAAATTAAGTCGACATTTCGTAATGTTTGGTTTGAAGCGGTGAATATTCTCTTTCCGGGTCTGTCTAAAATAATCAACTTTCTTTTGCCCCGGTCATACACGCCAACACCCCCACCAAGTGGATGAAAAAGATTAGGCAATATGGACATGGCCATAAGAAGGGCCACATTTGTTTTATTGTTTTGTAGATTTTGTAACTAGGGTCAACATTAACGATGCTATCTCGGTTGCCAACCAACTCACCGCTAGTGACTAAGCAGAACAATAACACCCCGAAGCTGTCATTCAATCCCTATTTGCAGGGTCAGCTCCTTAATTATTAAGCATAAAAGGGATATGGCATTACATAAATATGTGCTACGTGTTGCCGAATTCCAAAAAGTTATTTGCGCAACACGGAGCGGAATCCTAGACCGATCGAAGAGGTCATGATGTCATCCATATCTGTTCTCCCCCTGCGAATTGCACTTGGTGGACGTCACAATGATACCTCGCCACACTTCAGTACAAGATTGACATACCAAAGAATGGTATTTAACAACGACTGAACTCGATAACAAACCCTTAACTCTAAAATTAATGCCGTAAACTTATCGTTGTATTTTGAAACCCGCTTGTTTTCAGCCTCGATTTTTGTTACGCATCAATACCCTAATCGTATCAGTACATCTAGCATAATGCAGTCTATTCTTCAGAAAACAACAGGAATCGGCCCTCAGGTCGTCAAACCGGAACACCTCGAAGGCCGCGTCGCCATCGTCACTGGCGGTGCTCTCGGAATCGGCTATGAAGTTAGCCGTGCCCTCGCCCACGCCGGGTGTAAGGTCATCATGGTCAACCGAAAAGAAGAGCAGGGTTCTAGCGCAATCGAAGCTGTCAAGAACGAGAAGCAAGACGCCGACATTGACTGGAAGGAATGTGATATGGGAAACCTGTCGCAAGTCCGAGATGTCTTTGGAGGTTTCCGCGAGTCTCTCGATCGTCTTGACTTTTTGGTCTTATCAGCTGGTATCAACACTAACCAGTATGGTCTGGATTCCGATGGTATCGAACGCCACTTTGGTGTGAATTTCCTTGGTCACTTCTACGCCTGTAATCAACTGTGGCCTCTGCTGCGAAAGACGGGTAACCTTGAAAACACTCCTCCTCCACGAGTGGTGTTTGAGTCGAGCGAAATGCACCGTCTAGCGCAGCTGTCCAACGTACAGTTCAGAACAAAGGAGGAGATCAACAACCAAGATATGGATCCGACAGCTCTCTACAACCGAACCAAGCTTGCCATGATTCTCTTTGCCAAGTACGGGTTGGCTGGAAAGGTTATCCCTGATAACAAGGATAAGATCTATGCTCTTTCTGTCCATCCCGGAGCTGTAAGTTACGCTTGAAGCGTACTCTGCTACATTGCTAACATAAAATAGGTCAACACTGCTATGCAACAACAATGGAAGGATGCATATCCTGGCCTTACAGGAAAACTTCTATCTTGGTCGATGCTGGCCATCGGACGCGATGTAGAGCAAGGATCCTATAGTGCACTCTGGGCGTTGACTTCGTCTAGAATCGAGGAAGAGGATTTGAACGGCTACTATTTTGCTGATCCTGACAAGGAGGGTAGCGAGAGCAACCAGGCTTCAAACCCTGAATTGGCGTCTAATTTATGGGATCTGAGTACCAGCTTTATCAAAGAGAAGTTGGGAGACGATGCTTTTGTTGACTGGAACCAGTCTTAGTAGTTTACGATTAAATGTTCGAAATATGACAAAGCTCAGTATGTAGACACAAGAGAAAATCTATTAATCAAGAATACGATGGTTGAGGAGAGTGTCTCTACACGTTTTTAAAGTCTCGAAGACTTATGTGCCCAACCATCTATTGGTGCACGATGGAATATACCTAATGAAGCTATTGATTCCTATTGTGTCTTATGTATGTACTGACTATCGGTCTATTTTTAGGCTTTCGGATCATTGGTCCTCGGGGCTCCATAACCATTAGATGCTTCACCGAGATTGATAGCCACGATATGCACGAACAACCAACACATTTCGCATGGCCCACATCATCTTAAGCTTAAATCGTTCGTGAATAGTCATGTTTTAAGTGTTCTCATTGGTCGCAAGCCCTCGACAGCCCGTGGTTCGCCGTGATTTGATCGAATTGCCAACGTGCACACCTCTTACACGGCCATGACGAGACGACTTTCTGGCCTGCCACTCTGACAATGCCAACAAATAAAACATCGATCGGAACTTTTGGTAGCTCAAGTATGATGCCCCAAAAGCTGGAAAAACCTGGCAGAGCTAGGACATCGAAAGATCCACACGGCCGCTCGTGAGGAGCCGGCAAGCCACAGAGTAGTTTATCACAGACATAGGTGTCATTCAAACAATAGATTCAACAAATTGCTGCAAGTCTCAGTTCTTGATGAGCTCATCGCTGTCATAATCGTCGTCGACGTGGTCATGATTCCATGCGGGGGAGGACAGTCGGAGCTGAAATTATAAAGCACTTGGTGCGGGATCACGTCACTTTCGACGCCCGCTCATATAATCAAGCATTTGGAGATGCAACCGTTACAATTTTAAGTGTTCACGGAAAGAATCCTCCGGATGTGGGTGTAAGAGTGAAGGTGTAATTGAAATAGGGTGCTGGCTATATAATCATACCTTTGCCATTATCTTACTTATGTGATTGATATTCGAGAGCATATGTTTAGCAGATAAACTAAACAAAAATCACCTAGTATCGGATTTCATATATATTCACAAATTCACCATGTCTGCCTCCAACACCGACAAGGTTCAAGAGAACCTCAAGAAATTCTCATCGGCGAACGTGGATCAATACGTCCAGACTTCAACCTTTTCCAACGAAATTGAAGATGTAGTTACCCTCAATCCACTTCTCCATACCTAAGTAGTATAGTGATAATAATTCAAATAGGGCATTCGCAAGCATATTCAGATCGAATACAAGTCTTGGTTCTTCTTCCGCAAGCTCGGAGCCGACTGTCTACGCTCCAACGTCTCCCTCCACGGATTTGCAGCGTGAGAAAAACCTTTTACATATACTTTCATGTTACTGATTAGTGACAGACTTTGGAAGAGATCAGCCCAGGAAGCCTTTGCCGATGCAACCTGGTTAGAGTCCTACCTAGTCCAGCGCGGAGGCCGCGCCAAGCCAAGCGACATCCCTGCACCTAGCATTGAGTGGCCCGATGACCCTGTTGACCCCCTAGAGCCGGTTCACGCAGCTTTGCAAGTTGAGAAGGATATTCTCGAAGATCTTCTCCAACTATGTGCTCTTGCAGAAAAGGCCAATGATAACGCGCTAGAGGATGTCATTGAGACTCGCTTCTTGCGCAAGGAGACCCGTCATGTCAAGGACCTGGGTGATCTGCTGCAGCAGTGCGTGCGTATTAGCAAACAGGCAGGTCATGGTTTGTATCATCTTGACAAGGAGCTTCGTATCAACAACGGTGTTGTGCCTTGGGCTAGTTTTAACGATCCTGATAAGTCTGATGAGCTGCTCAGCAAGGCTGTTGCGGAGCTTTAAAGGCTACATGGAAAAGAATAACAGAAAGGAGTGACATTCAATCGAGAGTATGAGAGTTAGTACTGGCTTCGCAAGGAATGATCATTGGTCACAAATTGAGTTTGTGTGAGGAATCTGATAATATATACAAATACGAATCTTTAACTACATATATGCCGAAGGCGTGAACCATTTTTAATGTTCTTCACTTTCGAACTGGACAGCGGTGATAGATTGTTTCATGATAAAGGGTATTCTTATTATTCAAGTAACTTTAAGTCATTGTCATATGAGTTTTCTTTATTTCTGTGCATTCGTGTCGGCAACTGATTGCACATCAGCAGCCGTTGATCCCTTGCCTGGAGGTCCACCCTTCGCTCGAGCCTGATATGTCATTAGTAATGTGTCAAAATGTATATGCTTTTGTGTCATCTTACCTCTGCCTTTTGTACCTCAGCCGCGTCCTCCTTTGTGACCTGGTCGACAGGTTTTCTCACAACCTCTCCAGCCTTGTCTAGGAAGTTCATTTGCTTGTCGTGCAAACTCTGAGCAGTCGCAGCAGCACCACCCTTGATAGGACCACCGCCTGTCAAGCCAGACTCTTCCGAGGCGATGACAGAAGCCTCGGTTTGTGTGATGGGGCGACCGTCGACAGCCTGAACCTTGAGTTCGTCCTTTGTGGGAAGTTCGGCCATTGCGTTGATTTGTGATTGGAGATGTATAAGATGTTTGCAAATGTCTTGGATTGGTAGAGATGATTATCGAAATGGGAAGAGAACTTTTCTCTTTTTAATAAGCAGCATTGTTCGATGATATCATAACATGGCATCGTCACCGATCTCCATAAAACAACAGATGCAAGCATTATACCAGGGTATTCGCAATGATGACCTCATACTGGAATGTCACGAGGCGTAATGTAGGAACAATAAACTAATTTCTTCCAGTTTCACTAAGTTCCCACAGGATTCTGAAGTAGAGAAGACTCGGGTATACAGATGCGCAAGACAAAGTCCAGGCTAAGACCAATCCTGTGATCTTTACAATAAGAGGTAGTGAAGGACGGACTAGAAGAACTAGATGAGAATTAGGAATAGACCGGTGAATCGACCCATGTTCGATAAACGTCATCTTCAAAGACCTTGAGCTGTCTGCACATTTGTGGGGGGGAAAAAAAGGATCTACGAGGAAGCTTGGTTATGTTGGGGAAAATCTGCAAAACCGTTGGAAATCCCATGATGGCATCTGATAACTGTTTAACATTGAATTCCTAGGTTATAGAAGCTTAAGCCTTTTAAGTTCACAAGAGAGCCAATAATAAACAAAGAATATAGTTCTCCCCTCTCCGGAGCATGGGGCAATAACCCCATGCACGCATACATACCGGCTAAGCCGCATTGCATCGAAGCTTATACTGCCTATCACGGCACTTCATGGTAAGGTCAGCACCATGCGTACCTGCGAACCATACTGCGATCAAATCGAGATCCGACGTGGATTAAAATCCATGCTGGCAAAAGCCTTCCATCAACAGTAGAGGGTCATCAATGATGTGTTTAAGTATTCCTATTGCCCCGGGAATCTAAGAGAATATTGCTGACGCTGGCATGACTGACGGGTCTTCGCTCCAAGAGATCAAGGGACCGTTTGTGGGAAACCCCGAGATTTAGTCCTGTAGATGTCCACGATCTTTTATTTTCTTTGTCCGTTTCGTCGAATGGTAGCTCAATGTGGATTTTTCAGTCAGCGGTCTTTGGTAAGCCCCGCTTACGGGAGAAAACATCCTAGCTCTGCATCTTCGGAGACTTTCTTACTCGTTAGCTCTTCAGATAGACCGACGGGAGGATTAATGTGCCGTGACCTGACATACGCAGGTAGTAAATCGCCGGTAAGCGTACTCATACGAAATATTATAAATACACTGCCAAAGCCAGCTTTATTTTATAAGTGCGTCTTACGCATCTTATATCTGCCCCATCACAGTTCCTAAAACCGCATCAGCCACCACAACATTAGATCAACAAAATGTCTGAATATGGTGCAACGCAATATACAAGCTACCTTTTAAAAGGCTTCTCCATCTACTTCGTCTTCTTAGGCGCAACCCATATCCTCCAAGGCGCCAAATACCTCTTGCAACCCTCCGAGCGAGTTTTGCTCCCCTCGCAAACACTATCCCTACTGGACTCACAGATCAGATTTCTCGGAGCAATATGGGTTGGACTTGGTCCATTGACATGGTGGGCTAGTGATGATATTCCATCAAGAAACGTTCCCTTGAACTGGCTTATGGCAACCCTCAGTCTTTCTGGTATTGCCCGGGTCATATCGGCGACTACCTTTGGATGGGGACCTGCATGGACACAACGAGCCACGGTCACTGAGGTTGTGGTTCCTCCTCTGGTATATCTGTTTGGAATCCGTCAATGAGTTGCATGGTTGGTGATCATTGCGAGTGTTAGGAAGCGAGAAGTCGAGGGGAGAGTCAGATGTGATAAAGTTTGATCTGCAGAGATTGTTGGAAAGCTCGAGAGGAAAGTCCTGTGGGGACACAAAATGTAAATCAAGAAGGAAAAAAAAAGAGTTTCATATTAAGGATGGGATTATCAACCCGCGTTGGAACCTTGCCCGGCATTTAGAACATTTACAGAGAAATGGAGTCATTCGGGATCCTACACCGCAATGGCCAAACTTATTAAAATAAATTTCAACTCTAGGGTTCACGTCACCTCATCAACCAACTCTATTGAACATGGACAACCTGTAGTACCAGCGGGACTGCACAACATCAACAGGTGTTAAGAGAGTAGCTGAGCTTGTCTAAATGGAATCTTCTTGTTCTTGTTCTCATTAATTCCATAGTATTACTGCCATATCCATGCTTGAGCCGCACAGAAACCGGCAAGGTACCGTTGGAGAAATGGATTCTGGACCCTGAAACCAGTTGTGTGCCCTAATGAGAAACGTCTTACTTGCATCATAAGGTTAGATACTAAATCACAACGAGGTTCTTATCTGATATAAACTTAAGACGCATGAACAATATTTGAATTGATGCAACGTAAAGACGTGGCATTTCAGGCGCGTGATCCTGATCTGTCGACTATATAAGGTCGGTTCCTGCTCCTCTCAGAGCAAAGCAACTGTAACGATGATTAATCCCGAAGAAACTTCCCCCAAAACATCTATTTTACACGAGGCCTCACAGCTCAACCATCATTATTGGCTTACCTAGATCCATCTAGAAGGTTTTCACTAGGTTTGCAAAAAAAAAAAAAGAAAAAAGAAAAAAAAAAAAGACCAGGTACCAACTCGTTCGTGGTCATGGAGCTCTACGCCGACCTCGCACGCAAGTACAGGTCGTATGGAGACGTCGTCGAATCCGCATGGCGATCCTTTGACGTCCATCAGCGACGCAGGTGTTTCCTTGCTGGTGCAGATGACGGAGTTGTTCTGGAATCCTCCTCGACGATTCCTCCAGGAGAAGGGTATGTTTTCCTTCCTGAATGGAACCTGGCCAATATCGCAGAGGAAGAACCGAATGTTCTGCTCGATATGCTCAAGCACCGAGCCACAAAAACTTTTTATGAACAGTATCATGGGGGCGTCAATGGTACCGCTGGAGATTACGAGCTGGTCAATCAGATTGTCCAGGGCAATATTTCCAGTTGCACAAACGCTTACAAGGACTGTTACACCTTTTTCAGAGAAAACGAACAACTTTACGGACATTCTTTCAAAGTCGACCCCCACGACGATAAATATGCGGCCAAGCTCAGAACCGCTTTAGAAAATGGGGATTGTATTCCACAACAAGTGGGTGAGCTTGTCCTCAAGAGGCAACTCACCTTGCTTCAATGTCTCAAGATCCTTATGGATAACATTCTGGAAGAAGCAAATGCCAAAGAACAATGGCAACTGTCGAAGCGGACATTTATGGAAGTGGTTGCCATCGTTCACGGCCAACAGTCATCTCTCAAAGATTACCTTGTCTCTTTACGCACAGAGTCAAAAAAACTTTATACCAATGTCAGCGTCCAGCTTACCAGACGATTAAGGCCTGTATACGAGGAGGAAGGCCAGCTGCCATCAGTGCCTGCAGAAGATAATGTCGGCATGGCTGTATTTGAGGTGATGCACCAAGCAATTCAAGCCGTCGCCATTTGGATGATCATACGTGCCCTGCTTGACCTGCTTTTAGCGCGACCCCTCGACAAGCGTCACGCAGCCACCATTCTCCAAGAACTATCTAACATCTGTCATTTCGAATACATTCGCACGAAAGCTGCTTTGAAGCAACATCTCTCGGCAGGCATAGGCTCGGACTGGTTCAAACCACTTCCCGGTTTGTACGACAGAGCAGGCTACGAAAGGCTTGCGATGAATGGAGATCCAGAAGAATTGACACGGAAGGACCCCCGGCTTCACTACCTCTCACGACTCTGTCATTCAGAAACTGACGTCTTGGATGCTGTCAAATGGATCGAAAAGCTCGAACAACTCTACGCAGCTCACTCGCTGATGCGCAAGAAGCTTTTCGACAGAGAAGACCGTGCCTATTACGACATGGCCGCTATTGTTATGTTTGTGCAAGATATCTCTTCAGTCTTTTTACTCCCTCCTCCTTCCTTGATCAAGGGACGCCTGCTAGTTACTGGGCTACAAGATGCCGAGACAGAGCTGAACCAGTGCAAGAAGGGAATAGACCTGGGAGACTTGGTGTCCTCTCCTACTATGCTCATGCAGCCTGATAATGCTACAAGGACACTTGAGGCACTCGAGAGTTATGTCAAAGAAATGACCACCACCACCATGGGGTGCTTGTATGAGAATCAGCAGGATGCATTGATCCATGATCTGGAAGAACAATACCAGAAAGCAAAGGTCAAACGAGAACAAGATAATGAAGGAGTCTTCGTTCCTATGCAAACTACTCCGCAGGACCAAGACTGGCGAGTTGCTAGCCGGAGAGAGAAGAAAAGGAGGCGTTTGTCTTACGCCTCCGTCCTTTCAATCAGTTCATCCGACGCCGACGACTCTCCACCCCCGGCAGAAATAATAAAGGTTAGCCCAGCGACTGCCGAAGTATTCAACACTTTCTTCGACAAGTCACAATCCCAAGGAACGTTGAGTTGGACTGCTTTTAAGGCAGCAATGGTCGAACTGGGATTTGCGGTCATACCCAAATTTGGGTCTGTTTATACCTTCCGACCTGGTGAAGCTCTGCCCATCAACAGACCGATCAATATTCATCGGCCACATGGGTCTAAATTGGATCAGTCCCCGCTCCGGATGCTTGGGCGACGATTGACCAGGTTTTATGGGTGGAGTGAGAGTACGTTCGAGACTGAGTAGGCTCTATTTTCGAAGGGATTTGGTGTGATGGTTAGGCAAAGCCGCCTACGAAGATGTCAGCTAGGAACGCAGTGGAAAGGTGCACTTCCCGGCTTTACCTCTCTATAACGAGGCCAACACGAAATACGCTAAGATAAGAGACGGTGCGCCATGCGAGTTGTCGCTATAGCCCACTGAAGAGACGAGCTGCACGAGTCAGATGCCCTCTGAGCCCTCTCCGGAGTCCGTAGGGCGATGGATTGGGTAGCCCTCTGCTTGGGGAGGCCCCCCCGGAGGGTAGTCGTGAAAATTCCTCCGAAGATCGAAGAAAGCCTTAAGAAGAAGAGACCTAGGGCTAGGCGTAGGCACGCTTTACCTTGCCCAGGATTGACAGCTTGCTGTCAGCATCAGGGTCTTGTCACTGTGTTGTTTGGGCCTGCGTTTTGTCACGAAAGGCCAAGTTGTTATGTTTGGGAAAACTTTTGCATTGAGAGAAAGCATATTCATTGCATGGTTTTAAGGTTGGTAACTGCCTGAGAATGCGGCTTTATTTTGCTTCAAGGTTGAGAGAGACAACTATGTTTTAAAGTAACCCTATGATACCCCGATAGACTATATAGACCAGCGATTATGTCCGCCCCCGCCCCCGCCCCGAAGGCATATAATTATAATTTATTTCTTTGAGATGTTATATAAAGTTTCTGCAAAGAGAGAAGTGTTTGTGGGTATTTTAAAGAAGCTTTGGACATGTGGACGCTGCATAACATTATCATAAACTTGAATAGAAAGGTTATAATAATACTTTACATCAAGTACAATACCTTGATCGTAAAATACTATACTAATATTTAGACAGCACTTAAGAAACTAGCTTGAATATATATTCAAATCTCCTACTAGGTATTGTATATTCTCTCATTGTGGACCGTAGAGCTGAGCAAGGGGATAGTGTTAACTCCGTCTACAATGGAGTATTAGTTTGAAACATTCCCTCCACATTTAGTCCCCTCTGTCAGCATGCACATTAACATTGCCACCACCGTAGCGTAATCATCAGTCTATTTCACGGTGATAGGGATGGTATCGCCGAATTGAGATACTCACGAGCCCTGAACTCCAACGGACTACATCACAGCGATGAGTGAGATCCGACGGGTTTCGAAACGTGACCTGCTTGATGCCCCATCATGAAAATGACGTGGCTCGTCCGAAGACTATACATAAAATAGATAGACAGCGCTGGCATTGACCCTGCCCACGAATTGTCCCAATTGTAAAATATACTTCTTCAACCTTCTCACCTGAGCCAATTCTATTATTGAAATAGTCAATATGGTGAGAACACTGCCCTTCGCTGATATTGAGGTGCCCTCACCCGGGTTCGGCGCTATGGGTATTAGCCACGCCATGGGAAACAACCTCACCCTTGAGCAAGCGGAGCCCGTACTGCTCAAAGCCATTGAATTGGGATGCACCTTCTGGGATACTGCAGTGAGTGGATTGACAAATCATCTTCAGAAATCTTGAACATATCTTCTGATGAACCTACCCCTAGGTCGTGTATCAAGCCGGCGTGAACGAGAAGCTATTAGGAGATTTTATCCGCAAACACGATGTTAGAGATAAAGTTTTCAGTATGGAACTCTTCTACCCTGCTCGCTTCCATGGCTCTTGATTTTAACGAGCTGGTAGTTGCCTCCAAGTGTGGACTTGATGCCTTCGGCGATGGGAGAGTTACCAATTCGGTTTCTCACATAGAGACGTATATTGACGGCACGATCGAGAGACTCGGGTTCGCCCCTGACCTGTATCACCTTCATAGGATTGACCCCAGTTAGTATTCAGTACTATGTTCTTGAGGCCTCAGACTAAACCTCTGCATAGACACTCCTCTCGAAGAGTCGATCCCCGCCATGGACAAACTTCGCCGTGAGGGTAAGACGAAGTATATTGGCATATCTGAGTGCTCTGCTGCAACACTCCGCAAAGCGAATTCGAGGATTTTTGTCGAGTACCTTTACACACTGAGACCTAGTTAACTGACATCCTTGAAGTTGCGAGAATTGATGCCGCGCAGGCAGAGTATTCAGCATTTGAGACGCTCCACGAGAACGACGGCTTAATCGATACCGCTCGAGAACTGGGAATAACATATGTTGCCTACAGTCCTCTGGGGCATGGATGGCTTGTCGATGATTCCCCATACAAGTCCCCTAATGACTTTAACCCTAACGATTTCCGCCGAACTGGTTAGTAACCTTACCTACTTCTGTCCAACAACGTTGCGGCTAACACACTCTCTACGTCTAGTCCCAAAATTTCAAGGCGAAAACTTTAACAAAAATAAGGCCATCGTAGACGAGATAAAAAAGCTTGCTGTACGCAAAGGTTGCTCACTGGCCCAGATTGCGCTCGCATGGGTCGCTGCGCAGGGCATGATTGCCATTCTTGGTACAACCAAACCTACACGACTTGAGGAGAATTTTGCATCACGGGAAGTGGATTTGACTGAAGAGGAGAAGCATCAGTTTCGTGAGTTGCTGAATACTTTCAAGCCTCACGGGGATCGGTACCCTGAGAGGCACCAAGCCATGGTTGGGCATTAGACTCCAGATATCCATAAAAAGCCAGACTCCCTACTTCGTTCAGACTTTTCGTTTTTATGTTCTCAAGTCACATTGGCACCTAATATTCCCCTTCAAAACCAATATCTACAGCCCTAAAAAGGAATTTACCACTACTTCGATCCCTATTATAACAGTTACTGCATCACACGTAGGGCTCCTAGCAGGCTATGACAGTGCACTTTATGTGGCCATGCCATCCCCTCACTGTACAAAGAGATACAAGTAACTCATGTATTATTTTGGTCGAGGGCCTGCAAAGAGCATCCGCTTGGCGGCTTATGGCGGCTGCAAGCTAACATTTATGGTAATGCTGAATGTCGATCATAGTTGTAACCTATTCTCCCAAATCAGGCTCCCACTGCAAGCGCCCACCTTTCCATTACCCATCTCTGCTGGCTAGGCTAGTTACAGAGATGAAATGAGAATGTCATGGCCATCCTCGTCCTTAATCTCCTTAATCTCCTCTAAACAGCGATCCTTTGCATCTTCGAGGCTATCGTCAGTTCCACCGTATTCAAGAGTGGTTTGTTCCGCTTTTCCGTCTGTACCAGCCATTGATCCATGCTTTGTAGATACGTCTCCGACCTTGGCAGTTGCTTTGCCATCGGTCACTTTGACATGTATGTGTGTGAATTGGACTGCAAGAATGAAATCGGTAGAAGACTTGAACGATGTTTGCGTTGATCTCTGATATAGAAAGTTCAGAAGGCCCAGCTTCACCTGTCCCGAATTGTCGCCCGCATCAGCGTTCGCACCCACTTGGGTTCTGTCCGTTAAGCTCTGCTTAGCTCCTTTGGCAACCCTTGAGTGAAATAAATTAGCAGATCGCGATTCAAACTTCAGCAGAGGTACGGTGGTAGGATGAGGTTGATCGCGGAGCAATACAGAAAATGAAAATAGACCCAAACGTACTTGATGCCGCTGACAATATACATGGGCGCAGTTTGGAACCTGCCCCAGTGGGCTTTCACCGATTCGGATGCGAGAACTTTCTCAACATACTCCTTAGTCACGTTGAATCGATGAGTCTCAAGGTCCCTGAGTTCGAGGAGCTCGTTCGAGAACGTCTCCCAATAGATGTTGATGTTGATTCCGGGACCAAACCCCAGCGCTGCAAAAAGGCTGGCCCAAACTCCCAACCGCCCGTTGTACAAATTCTTGCGCGTTCCGCGAAACCCCCCTGTGCGGGCTAGTTTCTCAATGTCATCAGGATCGATGGGCTCGCGGTCAGCGCGATTCACAGCCTTCATCTGGGCACTGAAAGGCTGGAGCACGATGTCGCCAAGCTGCAGCTCCACGAGCCTCGAAAAAGGCTCGACGTCGTTAGGGGTGGGTGTGGGTGGCGGTGTGTCGTCCCGACGCCGAAGCCGAGGTGGCGGGGCCACGGAGAAGTTGGGGGCTACAACAAAAGTCTTTTGTGCCATCTTGAGTTGGTAGAATTTGCTTTGAAGAGAGTTCTAAAACTAGGCTCATGTCGAGAGCCACTGTGGTACAAATGATGTGCTCTGACATATGATATGTATTTATCAGTGGAAAGTCCTGATCGACTATGTGGCCACATCGAAGTGGACTTGATCTATGATACTACATAGAAAGCGGGCGGGAAGATGAAGTGGAGAGGGCTAAAGGGTGCTGCAAGTATAACCAATAGTTACTTTTATCCCCCCTCCATTGTCGAGGCTCAAACTGCACAAGCAGGTTTTGGGAAATGAGAGATTTTCATTGCTTACCCGCTGGTATATGTGCTTTCGTAGCTCAGAGCCTGGCCCAAATCATTGGGATACAATTTGTCGGCTTAATATAGGCATAACTTAGTACGAGTTAACTAACCTAATATCTTAGGATGGTAACGCAAGTAGACACAGGGAATATGTAGGGGCGTCAAACGAAAACTATGTATCAAAATAGAATGAGGTATGTTCTTATTTACCAACATCACCTAACCATTTGATAAGATCTGACAAACAGGTTTCGTCTGTCCGCCTATCGATCTCTTTCAATGCATCAGAGATTGGCTCACCTTGACGCAAATCATGGCCCATATTCGTAAACCAGTGCCATGGGGCGACAAACGACATGCTTGACCACTTCTCTTTCTTGATTGTCATTTTATCCGCCAACAACTTCTCAATAAGACCCCGTTGACGAAGTAGCTTGAACTGGTCAGCTCCTAACCCTTCGTGGCGGTGCATATGGTTGAGCCAGTCTAGATAG
Organism: Fusarium stilboides; assembly: GCA_014822085.1. Taxonomy (NCBI): domain Eukaryota; kingdom Fungi; phylum Ascomycota; class Sordariomycetes; order Hypocreales; family Nectriaceae; genus Fusarium; species Fusarium stilboides. The sequence continues at coordinate 39,661 of JAASAY010000292.1, read as the reverse complement.
TTTGCCACGATGCTTGCAAGGATAGGTGTTGCATAGGACGTTCCACCCTTGACTTCTTCTTCTCCATTCCATTCCACATTGATACCCACACCTAATGTTGCAAAGTTCGGGACATTGTCCTCCAGAGGCGGATTGAAGTTGACCGAGGTTTCGCTTCCCAAACCATCAACCGCGTGGACGCAGATGACTCTTTCATCCTTAGCTGGGTAGGTCCGGCGTACGTTGAGTCCACCGTTGGACGCTGAAGCAAATATTAAGGGCTGGTGACCGCCTTCCGTCGTATGCTTCAGAGCATATCGAATGGCGTCGTTAATGCCCATACTGTAGCCATCTAAACCAAATGACATGGTTATAATATCAGAACGGACATCTTTTGCCGCCCATTCGATGGCCTGAAATAAGGACTGTTAGTCATAGGTCAAATCACACGAGCTTGAGCGAAGTATCGCGCGATGCATGAGAACAGGGGTTGAGTGGGCAGCAAACTCGTCTATTACGCGCTGCGAAATGCATTCACGTACCTTGGCTATTCCATCGTGAAGAGAGAAGTCCATGTTTGACGAAATCTTACCAATATATAAGTCTGCATCAGGAGCGAATTCGAGCAATAAGCAAGCGAGGTGCGTTCCATGACCGCACGTGTCGTCAACGCCATCCTCACCCTCAATCCAGCATTTTTGCATCTTGATGGGATTTCGTTCAGACTTATCCAAGAAGCCGTTATTCTTGCGGTAGTTTAAGTTCTCTCCAACGTAGTCCTCGAGTCTTGAGCCTTTTTTGCGTACCCCTGTATCAAGAAGGGCGATCCTAATTCGCTCAGTGCTCTTCCTAACAGCATGTGTCATCTTCGGCTCTATGAAACACCGCCTGAACCGCTTGAAATTTCGTCGAAACGCTGCAGCAGCCTCTAGGGTCCTGCACGGCTAGTCAGAGTTCTGAGCAGTATTGGATATTATATTATGGTCTTTGTACTGACTGGGTTTCGGCTGTGTTCGCCGCTTCCGAATTGAAACTGCAGATGCTCCGGACCGGATTGGTGACGGCCGCCATCACGCTTTTTGAGTCCAGAGGCAGATCAATTCTGTCACTTGTAAAACCATCTACATCGTTGATGAAAGCCCGACAGTACTTCTTAAGCTTCTCGATGACCCGAGAAGACATGGCCTTCCGTACGTCACTGACACTGATTGTGTCGTTATGGGCGGGTAAAAGTCCCCTGGCCCTGAGCGGTGAGATAAGTTTTATGAAGTCTGCGCATGCAAGAACAGCTTGAAGGTATTCCGCGAGATCTTTGTCTCGCTTTGTAGTTTCAAGTGGCCGTACAATATCCCATACTTTCCCTTTGGGGTTCTGTGACCCGTCCAGAGTGACGTGTTCTCCAGTTTCAATTTCGAGAAGCAAGGTCGCAAAAGACAGGAGAATTCGCTGGCAGTCTACTGCCTTCAATTCTGGGGGGTCATGCGCCTTATCCAGCTTACACATGATGAAGGGACGATCAGGAGCCAAGATAGAGTCCTTTTCGCATGAGAAATAGATCTTGCTGGCATTCCATTGGCCTTGCATGCATGGGGTCTGCAGCAGGTAAGAGAACCAGCGCGCAAGAGACAAAGCCAATGCAGCCTTGGTTTTAGCGGAGAAGGGGCCTCCCTCAACAAGAGCGTGTGATGATATGAGCTGTACCAGAGAAATGCTGGGAATAGTGGTCATCTTACAACTCTGTTCGCTCTTGCTTGACACTGTCGATGCTGGCTCAAAAATATTATCGTTCGTGAAGCCCCAGTCAGGTGAGTTCTTGGTGTGTTTGCAGAGATCCAAAACCATCCGCCATTCTTCGGTTTCACTAGATATTGCTTAGTGTATGTCCTTCGCATGTAGGAACAATGATGGGGATGCCGACCCTTCGATGAACGTAAACCGGTTGTATTTCCAGGGCTGCTCGGGATCTTCGATACAGGGTGATAGCAAAATCTCCATTCTCAGAGGCTCCTTGCTACAGCTGAGAACTGAAGCATCGAGCTTGAGCTTAGCTTCGTGCGTGCTACATCCAGACGCTGTCTCGATGAGAAGTTTGAAGAGGTGAAACGACCTGTCTCCCAAATCGATCTCTTCCTCAGTAGGACCACACACTTTTGGTGTACTTGGCGCTGCACCTGAGCCATTCAACTGTACGAAAGTCTTCAGAAGCAATTTAGCTGTCACGTCGATGCTGCAAAATATTCCCAACTTGCCATTCACCGTGACATCTCCTACGGGATCTGTCTCTTGCTGAACAAGTTGGCCCAAAGCTAACAATTTCGGGTATTGTGGATTAGCAGAGAACGTCTGGTCGACTAGCTCTGGATTGGGAGAGAGAAGGAGCTTTCTGACTGTTGTCTTTACTGTACTTATAGCGGTTTGGGCAATCAGGACACACGCTCGAATACCCTGATTCACAAAGGCGGTATATGCTGATGACTCTGGAACAGTTGCTTCCTCGATGAGGTTCTCAAGATGACCGAGAAGAGTCCTCAACGTAGATTGACAAGCATCAAATTCGGGCCTAGAAAGAAACCTCTGAGGACAAAAACGGACTATGTTGTCTATATCAGTTGGGAACGTGTCCCCAAAGGTTTCGAGTCTGATTTTTTGTGCCACTTCGGACGAACTTGGACACTTCCATTGTACTTTGGAAGTGAATGCGGGTCGGATGTTCGTGAAAATTTGCCATTCTGTGCTGGCGTCTGTGTCAAAGATGAAATACTCTGGCGGCATCTTAGTTATGGTACTATAGAAAACTCCACAGAATCTCGAACTTGGATGGACTCCAAAGTAATGGTGAGGTCAAGGATTGCTTGGTCATGATTGTCAAAGTATTCTGGGAGCGGGGGTCGGTGAGAGCGGCTGAGCCAAAAGACATGGGTGTCGGTGAAAAGACCCCTCCACACAGTAGGTACATGTAAGTACATATTTTAGATGCGGCCTCAATCAGTTTATGGGTGCATCTCGTTGCAGGGGTGTACGACGTGGCCGGCCGCGACTGGAAGCCGAGTCTGCACTTTCATGTGGGTGTTGCCATCATAGCCAAGGTGTCTGCCCCAAGGAATCCCCGCACAATCAACAGAACAAAGTTATAGAGTGGTTTCGGCGTTCAAGCGCCTTTCATCGATTCTTTTATACTCAAAACGACAGTCTATATTCGGACAAGAGTCTGGCATAATGAATGAAGGCGAAGATCAAATCGACAAACATGAAGTCATTCAGTATGCTGAGAATTGCATGGATCTCTTTTCAGAGCTGGAAAGGCATATTAGCGATACAGAGAAGGCCTCATACGAGGCTCTCCTCGAGCATCAGCGACTATTCCAGTCATGGGCTGAGGAGATTAGTTCCTCTGCCGATACTACAAGCTCTGTGGTGCCAGTCTTTGTCAAAGATCCTGGTATTTCAACCTCCATGATCCAGTTGCTCAGATTGATAGAGAGAAATCTCAGGCGTTGTGAGTTTTTTTTTTCGGGCTTTTTTCTTATGGCACAGGGAATATTAATCGAGCTAAGTGATTGATCTCGTGTCTGGGAAACAGATTGGTGAAGCGATTTGGTGGAAGTTGTTATCCTTCGGCTCTCGCAATGACTTGGGCACTCCTGCTATGCAAGCATGCTCGGATGCCATTGTGGGTTCCATTGACCGACTCCATTATCTCATGGTAGTGGCTCCTCCACCGACAAGCAACCTTTTACCGAAAGAGTCGCGCACCCATGGGCACAACCAGTCACTCATAATCCACGGCTTGATCAAAAGCAGACACCCAAAAGCAAGCGAAGTCTTGGCTCAGCGACTTCAGAGGTCCATTGAAGATAGGGCAGCACGCCTAGCCGGCCAATCTTCAAACGGTCTAAGCCAGCTTTCAAAGTTCGTTCTAATGTCTTGAGAAAAGTTATGCAATCGCTTACGTAGCTAGGGAGAACTCATTCGATCAACTCCGACCTTATTTTTGTCTGTCACAAGATTGCAGTAACCCAATTCCGACCTTCTCTTCTTCGCTGAAGTGGTTGGAGCATATGGACTCAGTTCATTCAAATGATGCTCCGTGGACTGAATCGCTTCAAAACTTGCAGGTATGGTTTTGTGATGTAGATCCATCAAATCCATGTCCAGAGAGCTTCTACACAGCGGTCGAGCTGAAGGTGCACGTGGCGGAAGTACACAAAGACATGTCGGTTCCATCACTTGAGGTTGCTTCAATGCTGGAGCGCAACACGACAACTTTGAAAATGGACGCAAATATTTGTCCGTTCTGCCACCATGACACTGATGTGAAATCGGACTCATCGGGCGTTGAAGATATGAATCTGGGGCCAACTATCGAATCAAATGAATTGGGCTTCAAACCTGTTTTGAAGCACGTATCTGAGCATATGGAAGACTTGGCACTCCTTTCTCTATCTGTTTTCGACATTATCAACGACAGACCTGACGAACCTCCTCAGGTGGATCATACAACCCAGGATGCCACGGGGTTTTCCGAAAGTGCAAGGCTCCTATTATCCAACCTTGAGGCCTTGGACTACTCATCAGCTCGTTCCACTAAAAATGTCAACTATCAAGACGCTGAAGAGCTGGGGACGACAATGGAATCTGATACGGAGGAAACGGGAGGAAGTCCTCAGCCAGCAGCGCCTGAGGACAGACTTTCCTCCCCCGCCAGAAAGCCCAAAGGAGTTACTTCAATGCGGATGTTAAGGAGGAGGATGTTTGAGTCGCGTACAGAGAGCCCATTTGACGTGCGATGCTTTTTCCCTAAAAGCTGCCTCGAGTTGATTGGTCAAGAAACCATCACAGCCGTCATGAACCACCCCGAAAGCGAGCTCGTTGATTATATCGAGAAACAGGCCAGAATCTGTTTTGCTATACTTATCTTTATGCGGGTGGATGTGGAACAGGCGATAGAAACTTTCAGGGCCGCAAACTTAACAGACAAATGCTTGCCTATACCAAAGGATGCTCTCTACGACAACTGCGAAATAGAAGACTTTGACAGGTCTTGCAACCACTCCCCAGAGCTTGAAGCCTTTCACCGTGAGCCATGGGACCTCTTCACAATCTCCGACTTTTACGAAAAGCAGTGGGAATTCTTAATACCGACATTCACATTGGATCAATTCGAGTACCACCTCGATGCCAAGGCTGTTTTACCTATTATCAGCATGGGTTCAAATCGCAAACCAGGATTGTTTGGTGATGTGACCAAAGTGGCCTTTTCCCAAGAACAGATGGATATTTTCAAGCCAGTAGGATTATCTCCGGTCCTTCAAGATGACTGTTGTGAATAACTAACTTTTCAAGATCAACAGTAACTCTCAATGGGTTGCCCTAAAGGAACTTCGGACAAAAGCAACTTCACTGCAGGATGCTGCCCGCGAGTCAAGACAGCTCTTTAGGAGGGAGGTGCATACGTTGCAACAACTTAGAGAGCTGCGACATCGCCACCTTATCTCAGCCATTGCAACGATTGATAGAGGCGCTTGGGGCTGTATACTCTTCCCATGGGCCGATGCAGGGAGTCTCAAGGACCTCTTAGTCGACGCGAGTGTTCACGAGAGACTTACCAGAGACATCATTCTACAGGCCGTTAAACAAATACTGGGTTTGTGTGATGGCTTAGCAACACTTCACAAGATGCTTTTCAGACACGGTGACGTGAAACCGGAAAACATTCTGAGATTCGTAGACCAGAAGTCTCTACCGATCGGTAACCTCAAGCTAGGGGACTTTGGTGTCACCAGGCGGCATGAGGTGGACACTGAAGAGCGGCAGGTCTCAACGGACACGAGGTTTGGCACAATGCGATACGAAGCACCGGAAACCGAGATATCCGGTCAGCACGATCCGAGATCTAGACGTTATGACGTGTGGTCTATGGGGTGCGTCATACTGGAGCTCATCATATGGCTATTCTATGGACAGGACGGAGTTCGTGTCTTTCACCAGCGTCTTGAAAGAAGAGGTGGGAGATTTTATGTTACCCAAGAGATTCCCGGAGAGACGAAAAGGGCTTCAGTCAATCCTGTTGTGGAGAATTGGGTGTCTCATATACACCGTAACGAGCCAGAGGCTGGGAGGTGTACGGCTCTAGGTCGTCTAATTCGGTTTGTGCATGAAGAGATGCTCGCACCTGAGCTATATTTGGTGCCAGTCAAGCCAAGGTCTACTAATTTGAGCAATTTTAGAGCAAGCTCCGATGAGGTGTTGTCAGTCTTGAGAGAGATACTTGAGGTCTCAACATCTGACTTCCTCTACTTGGCACCGCACGCCGACCTATCCCGCACCCACCACCGGCAACTACCGATTTCAACAACTCTGGAAGATGACAGAGGCTCAAAGGTGCCCGTGTACGAGTATAGGTATCCTCAGGTATTTTCTCATCTCTTCTTAATTCGTTCAATTGCATACAAGGTCTGATTAATCTCTGATGGACTGTTTAGTTTGTATGTCCAATTTTTGAACAGCCCAGATCAATTTGCCTTTGCAACGACTGCCATTGACTCCAATCTTAACAGGACCAATGGGAATTTATTGTGGACAACTCTTTCGCACAAGATTTTCTTAACTCCTCGCCGGATATTGCATCATTGTCAATGCCAGAAGTATCACCGGTACCGATATTCTGTGACGAGTGTCATAGTATAGACTTTCTTGGCAGGGAGTTCACGAAAACATTTGTACTCCGTGAACTAGAAGAACAAGCAAATCGGTGCAGCCTGTGCAGCCTCTTCTACCATGCCTATGTTCGTTCCAATTCACCAACGAATACGCCCGGGTTGATATCGTTTGAACGAACCGACTCTGTCCTCCGTATTGGTCGAGGCGGCCCGCCTATACTCTCCATTTTCTCTGATTTAGGTGCGGACCCCCAATCTCGCTATCTCAACGCTTAAGGCCATAGGTCAGATTTTAACTATTCGGCCACATCAGGTACAGTGTCTGGGAGACAATCATTCCCACAAGTTCAGTCTGGGCTGTTGGTTTTGCCCGCCCCTCTAACACTCCCTCATACCGCACTGATGAGGCATTGGCTACAATCCTGTGATCGGGAGCATGCATGTATGAAAGGCAAAACCAACTTCATGCCCTCTCGGTTACTGGATGTGACTTCTTGGAAGGTATTTTCCATGAACACAGCAGATAGCCCGCCAGAGCCCTATGTTGTCCTGTCCGGCGCATGGGGTTCTTCAACGCCAAGTATCGGAGGGCAAAGCACGCTCAACCTAATGAATTACGGGAAGCTCGCTAAAGGATTTCAAGTTGGTACTGTCACGAAGTCAATACAAGACGCAGGTGCCATTGCTCGCCAGTTGGGGATTCGTTACTTATGGGTCGATTCTCTCTGCGTTGTTCAGAGTCTCAAAGCAGATTTGGAGGCAGAGAAGAAAGACTATGAGCACATTCTCTGCAACGCGTATTGCGTCCTGGCAGCAAGCTCCGCTCTGAATATGCACGACGGTTTCTTATCGCCGTCACGGCAACGCGAAGTGGTTCCCATAAGAACTACTGATCAAACACCATTGTTTGCGTGTGAGTTCGTAGACGATTTCAAAAGAGATGTCGAACAGTCACCCCTCAACTCCCGGGCTTGGGCTCTGCAAGAACGCATTTTGTCACGCCGCACAATATTCTTCACGTCAACCCAGATGTACTGGCAATGTGGCGAAAGTCTGAGATGCGAGACAATGACTCGGCTATCTGAGTAAGTCTTGTTTTTCTGTATCTCTTTAGAGTCCGTAATACTTGTGAGGAAAACAAGACATGCGTCAGGCAAACCAGATGAGAGGTTTGGGGTAATGGCTATACGTCTCAGGGCCACAAGCATGACGGACTCCAAAGAGATAGTGGTAGATGAGTACAGGCTAACAGTGAAAAACAGGCCAAGAGCCGATCTTTTTGGAAGTACGAACTTTCCTATTGCATGCCTGGAACGGAGCAAGGATTATCCCATCGGATTGTTCCAACAGCTCTATGTCTACTATTCTGGCCTTCGCCTCACGAATCCGACTTCCCTTGGTTTCGGCGGTGCCAACATGGTCTTGGATGTCCTACGTGGAGCAAATACAATACCTGGATCTTCCATTCAATCAGGTTGAATGGAATCCCGACATAAGGCTGAATGAGGCTGAGATTTTTGAAGACAAGCCGCAATTCAGCTACAAATATAGTGAGCCCTGCCTTCGTGTTTTGGCCGCTGACGCGTGGGATTTTCACAAGCGTAAGATTACTGAGGTGGTTTATGATGATCCTCGAAATGAGAACATGAAAGGGCAGAAATGTGTGGTTATTGGGCAAAGCAAGAGAATCGGAGAAGAGAAGCTACAAGCTTACTACCTACTACTTGTGGTGAAGGTCGGTAGATGGATGAGGATCGGAATTGCTCTTGCAGAGGGCAGACATGAGGACGAGGTGTTTTTCAATGGGCCTAGTGAAATTCAGATCTGGTAGTAAGGCTCAGTGCCTGACCATAGAAATAGATGATTTTGGTCTAGGATAGAAGTAGTCCAGGAGTAAGACTAATTGTAGTAGATAACTAGTGAACCATTAGAAGCCAAAAAGCAGAGAAGAACAGGAGACATCTAATCACAATGTAGCAAGTGCACGATTCATGGAGTAAAATCCTTTGTTTATTTATTCGAAGTAAAAGTAAAACCGTGGATGCTAAGTGATTTATCATCTCGTTCTCAGACCCGGTATCATATGCTTAAAAAACTGGAAGGTCAAAAAATCCCAGTTAACTTTGCCCAAAATCATCAATAACCGTCGTATACCCGTTAATAAATCGCTTGACCTTTGCTTTGTTAATGATTGCGCTGCAATCATTGGCTCTCAACAGTGACAGCCTTGGAGATCTGGTTCGCCAGACCGTTGGCCTTCTCCTTGAGGTCGTTAATGACACCGTTGGACTGGTTGCCGTTGGTCTTGGAGCCAAGAGAGTAGTTGTTATTCATCTCATCACCTCCGTCCTGGAGACCATCGACACCCTCGGGTCCAGAGGCGTGGTGGTTGCTGTTCTGAACACCGTTAAGCTTAAGCTTCTGAGCCTGGCCGTCCTCGACGGGAGCGCCGTTGACAGTGTAGCCAGTGTCGCTGGAGTCGACAAAGGCCTCGATACCAGCACCCTCACGAGGGTATGTCTTCATGATCTTCTTGTGCTCCTCGAGAGCAGCGACCATCTCGTCGTGGCTGACATCGTTGAGGAAGACACAGTCACCCATGGGGTTGACGGGGACAGCAGCGCGGAGCTTGCCATCGCGGGTCTTGAGGATGGCAGCAGTAGCCTTCTCAAGAAGAGGAGCATCGAACTCAGGGTGGTCCATGGAGAGACCAGCTCGGGAGAAGAGGTTTAGAAGACGCTTGTGCTCCTCTGAGGAGAGAAGACCGCGGACGTGAGCAAGGGTAGCAGAGTAGGCCATGTCAATAGAGATGGCATGACCATGGCGGAGAGGAGTCTCAGGGACGAGCTCGTGAAGAGGAGACCACGTGTGACCGTAGGCAATGACACGGTCAAGCATGATCTCGTGAAGGTTGGGGGTCTCAAGCTTAAGCATCTCATGGATACCAGCACGGCAGATCTTGTCAGCAACCTCCTTGATCTCAGGAGAAGCCTCATCAGTTCGACCGAAGCCAGTGTCAATGAGGTCCTCGCAGTAACGCTCGAGGAGATCATAGGTATCCTTGTGAGCGCAAGTAGAGATCTTGATCAACTCAGCAAATCCGTTTCGGATCTGAGCCTTGGGAAGGCTGCGAAGGAATGTGAAGTCAAGGAATGTGTGAGAAGGAGCATGGTAAGCACCGAGACGGTTCTTGTAGCGGCCGTAGTTGACGGCGACCTTGATAGAGACGGAAGCGTCAATGAGACCAATAACTGTGGTGGGGATGCGGATGTAGTTGGTGTTGCGGCGGTAAGCAGCACAGGCGAAGCCAGCAACGTCTGTGACAAGACCACCACCAACAACAAGGACGGGCTCCTTGCGATAGATACCAAAGTCGGTCATGGAGTCGACAATGGACAGAAGAGTCTCCATAGACTTGGCCTTCTCGCCAATCATGGTCTTGTGGATAGTGAGAGGGATACCATAGTGGTCGAAGTAGCGCTGCATCTCAGCACCGTAGAGGTTGAAGATGTTGAGGTCCATGACCGCCAAGCATCGTCCCCAGGGAGAGTACAGCTGGTAGAGCTGGGGGTTGGCGGGGTTGAAGACGCCATCGAGGAACTCGAAGTCATACTCGATCTTCTCGTAACCACAGACAGCGAAACCCTTGGAGGTGGGCTCGACGGTAGCACTCATATCAGACATGGTGGGCAGATGTGGTTGAGTGTTTGTATAAGGAAAGGGGGTAGGGTGTAGAAGAGAGATAAGGAGGAGGAGGAGAGTGTGCAGGATGAAGTGTAGGGCAGAAGTCAATTGAGTGTCTGGGATAAGCGTCTTTTATGTATCTTCAACCCCTCAGTCCGAGGAGAGGGGAAAGGGTCCGCGAGGGGTCGTTTCCTTCGAGTCGATCGCTTGCAGAGAGCGAATATCCAACTGCCGACAGCGGAAAGAAGCTTCAGCCAGGGTCTTCACCAAAGTATGTAAGAGGTACCTGATCGACAGGCGAAGGATTGGTTGTCCGGGAGGTACTGAGACAAGACCGCCATTCGAATTGTTTCATTGGTCATGGATATCTTGAAGGATCTTTGAGGCCAGAATGAGGTGATGGACTTGGCTGCCAGGTGCGTTCTAGCACCAAGCTCAAGGTACCATACAAGCCCTGGCAAGGTCAAAATGTTGGTGTCATGATGTTGTTGCTATGATGGGGCTGAAAATTAGTTCACGGCCTTGGTTTGAGTGGATGGGGTGCTCCGGATAAACTAAGTGGTTCGTTGAATGGACCCTCGAGGTGAGCCACGGCATGTTCATCCTAGCCTAATTGGTGCTATGTTGTGCCTATCCCACGCCTCGAGGTGTCATACTACAATAAATAGAGGGGTCCTCGTGTGAGAACGGAAGGTACCGTGGACAAATGTTCGAAATCTCTAGTCCTATAACCGTCGTTGAGCTCGGCACGTTTGTTGCGTGGCACAGGGTCCCCCTCATGAGTTAAGCCCTGCTAGGTCTGGTGTGGACAAGGGGGACGGGTATCGAATCTCTGAGATCTTAGACCGGGGGAGGATCCGCGTGGGGCGATTTGTACCTGGATCTGAGGTTTAAAGTAATGGTATTCTCGTGAAGACGGGGCCTAAAACTCAAAACATTGCCATCGATTACACTACCATCTCGCATGTGCGCGTCATCCATGTTTTTACCCCACGTTGAACAGCCTAGTAAGTTAAGGGAAAAGCCACGGAGGGGGCATGTGAAAAAAAAAGCAAATGTTTCAGAGACCCTGGGAGAATGGGAATGGAATGTTGCACTGCTGATCTCTATCCGTGTGCTAATCTTAGCAGTTACCGTTTATTTCCTCGGGGACCTACCATGCAGTACCTAAGACAACGTTGACCGCCTTCGTTTCATTTTCGTACTGATGCATCACTTTTCCTTATTTTCTAGTTGTCTTTGTTTTCGGTCGCCTGCGTCTCTAGTTAACGGGACATCCACTCATAGCCCAGCTCCCTTGAGACGTATGAGCAGTCTAGCACGTCATAGAAGTAAGCAAGGAGCCTTTCACAAATGATGAGACGAGCACATAATAAAACCGGTGTAACAACATGGAGGGGTCTTTACTGGAGATATTGTGGGCTGTTGAAATGAACCATTGTCTGGGGTCGGGTCTGGACTCGATCAGTGTTACGCACAAGGCTGGATCCGGTCTACCGGTATTTTCGTCCATTTCACACAGTTTGAGACTTGCAAAGTACACAAGTATTCCACACATGGTGTGTCTGTTGATTGCGATACACAAAATAACATCATCCAGCACGAGAAAGACTAGACATGTTCAATTGGTTCGCGTACGTCTTTGTACTCCCACCCAGCAGTCACTCAAATACGCGTCTTGTTTTTACCGGTGTGGAAACCCGCATATGCATGTTAGATCGTTCTTGGATATGCAAATCATGGGCTGACGGATACCCGCTTTGGGGTGAACCAACGGAGCTAACGTTCCTAACGAATGAGCTAGCATCTTTCCGCCTTTTACTTGCATGGGAAAGTTCCCTCTCGATTAACGAGCTAAGCTAAACTACACTGCTACGTACAGCTAAACTGAGGGGCAGAGGGGGCCGGAATGTGCTGCTCCGGACTCAGGCTCACCCCCACATGGCCGAGGTGTGCCGAGAGGTCGATGTCTAATGAAACGGACCTCCGCATACACCCACAAAGTCATGACGTCTTCCAATTGAGTTTGAAAATTCTCGACGGAAGCTATGCCCCTCACCAAGCTCAGCTCAGCTCAGCTCAGCTCAAGCTTGCTGCTGTGCTCGACGCGTCTCATCAAGAAACGTGCTTTAAGCCATCCAAAGTGAAACTTGCGATTGACGTTTAAATCCAATTCTCTAGAGTTTCTACGTTTCGTAACGGTACAATGGCCTCCAACGGTCAGGACAGCTCGCGGGCAGTCCATTTTGTCAAGAACCTGTCCCTCTTTGTCCTCAGCTTCGTCTTTTTGCCAGCCAATGCCCTTTTTGCCTTGGGTGCTTATCTCTGGGATCGATTCACATCCGATACTTCAAGCAAGTCTCAAAATGAGCAGGACAGCTTGGACAAGGTCACGATCCTGGTGACAGGCGTCAATATGGCCAAGGGTCTTTCTCTCGCTCGAATGTTTCATCGTCGAGGCTGTCGCGTCATTGGAGCCGATTGCTATTCCCTCTCTCCCGGTCGCGTGTCGCGCGCAATCGATGCCTATTATCGTCTTCCTCCGCCGTCGGATCCTTCCAAGACCAGCATGAACGACCCTTATCTGAACCGATTGGTAGAGATTATTCATCACGAAGATGTTGACCTCTGGGTCTCTGTCTCTGATGTCAATGCGGCAATTGAAGATGCAGCGGTTAGAGAAATTATCGAAGCCCGCACTAGCGCCAAAGCCATTCAATTCGGCGTGGAGGATATTCGAAGGCTTCATGAGAAGGACGCTTTCATCGAGCATACAAAGTCTCTTGGTCTCACAGTTCCAGTTACAGAAGCCGTGGAAGATAAAGAGGATATCATCAATTTTCTCAGGCGAAATGGTGGTCTTGAGCTCAAGCCTGGAGCCAGACAGTATCTTGTCAAACCTGTTGGTGTTGATGACATCGCTCGGTTCACTATGCCTCTACTACCCCTCACCTCCGAAGACGCTACCCTCACGCGCATCGACTCAATTCCCTTCAAATCTGCGAAATGCTCCTTCATTGTTCAAGAGTTCATTACTGGCCCTGAATATTGTACTCACGCTCTAGTGATACGCGGTCGCATTTGTGCTTTTGTCGCATGTCGTTCGGCTGATGTATTGATGCATTACTCTGCTCTTCCCGCCGACTCTCCGCTGAGCAAGGCGATGCTTGACTTCACACTTAAGCAAGCTGAAGAAGGTGGAGAAAACTTTACTGGTCATATGAGTTTTGACTTCTTGATTAACAAGGAAGATGAAGATGCAACTCAGTCAGGCGCAGAAAAGCAGGTTACCTTATACCCCATCGAGTGCAACCCAAGAGTTCACACTGCCACTGTTTTCTTCAATAACACCCCCGAGATCGTCGACGAATACCTCTCTGTCCTTTCTACCTCAACGCCCCCGAGATCCTTGTCCAAGCCTCCGCTATCGCCTACCAACCCTCAGAAGTACTATTGGGTCGGTCAAGACCTAGTGGAGCTTGTTCTTTACCCTTTCTACCTCACTCTCTTCCGAGGTACTATGGGAGTCTCCGACATTCAAAAATCAATCAGAGCATTCGTCCAGCATTTGCTGTACTGGAAGGATGGCACTTTCGAAGCCTGGGATCCTCTACCCTGGTTGTGGATGATGCATGTATACTGGCCTGTGCAGTTCGCTTGGTATATGAGTACTGGAAATGTGTGGACAAAGGTGAATGTCAGCACTGGAAAGGCATTCAAGGGATAAATGCCTGTTCGCGGCTTGACGGTCGATCGTAGGAGTATGTCGTGCCATTAGCAGATGTTGAGTGTGTTATGCACTAGGGTTTTAAAAATGGAGATAGAAAGCCGAATAGACTTTAAGAGACCAAAAGCGAAGAGACTCGCAGTGACCTTTCGCTAATCATTGCTTTGTTTCTAATGGTTGTGTTCATCACCGTATGTCACTGGCCATCCATAACAAGCCATCTCAAGTCACGTGCAAACTGCTTGATAGTCAACAACATACCTAGTACTCGAAGCAAAAACTCGGAATAAAGTCATGTTTCACGGTATCATTTAACAATTAACTATTTCCCCAAGCTTATCCTTTAGTTCCAAAATTAGAGGTCTCAGGCCGTTTCATTTCCTGTTCACTAAACAAGCCGGGTTTCCAGGCATAACCCCCGCAGCCAACCCTGATAAGCCTTTTGGCGTATATACACGCCAGAGTGGTATCCCTATATAAAAAAAAGGTATCACCAGCCCATCCCCCCGATTTAGCCTGCGTCCAAAAGCGCACGTCTTCCAGAATCATAACAAGCCTCATGCCACGCACCCACCCGTAGTGCCCCCTCCCCAGTGGCACAACGGCTTGCCGTCCCTGGCTGCCACGTTGCTCATCTGCAAGCCACGAGATGCCATACACCCTGGACCCTTTAAGCATTTCTCGGTAGATCAGATGATGCCTGTCATGATGGTTGCATCCGATCTAGGGTCCAACACGGCAGCCTTAGCGTCCGCTTCTGGAGGGACGGCCCATGTACACGTGGCTCATCACGTAGTGTATGGGTGATGTCTGTGCTTTTATATCACATTTATCCCCTACTTTCCATTCTAGGATAAATGTCAACACTGTGTGGCCAGCTGAAATCATGCCTTGTTTTCGGCAGTTTAGAGGCGCAGCCCGGCAATACCGAATGTTGTTCTAGAATGATAAGACTAGTCCCGAATCTACAACAAGCAGCTAGCTCATAAGTGGCATTATGTGCCTTGTGTTTTATCTTTTCAAGATCTCGGCAATGGCTCAGTATGGGAAACACATAAAATGCATTGCAGGCCTCTTGAGATACCTAACCCATAAAGCAACTATTGTAACCACAACTATTACCATTGCTTCCACGACCACTTCCTCAATTGATAGAAGTATATTTCTAGAAGCTAATCACATCACATTCTATTTGTCCTCTCTTAAAGGTGGCTTCTGGGATCATTGTGACTTCCGCTATGATACAGGTCAAGGCAACCCAGTTTGACTGAGACACAGCGCCGGCAGATCAGAATAGTTAGTACATGCCCAATATCAGATCTCGGCGTGAAAGACATAACACTCAACATGGCTTTGCTTAGAAAATCGAATTTAGATAGGCTATTTGACAAAAGTTCTTCGCAATTCAATGTGCAGCTATAATCTTGCTGTAAAGCGTCGACTAATCGGAACAACTTTCAAGGCTCTGTTACACCCAAAAACACAAGTAATGAGTGTTCAACTAGGCGTTTCTACTATTTAGTGCTACGCCGAAATCTTCCAAGCTCAGTAAGTGGCAAAGGTGTCGAGACGCATAGTTAATGCAGCTGTTGTAGGGTAGGCGACGCGCTTCAGGGTTCCGCAATGCTCACCCTTTTCACGCGTTTGCTCACAACCTAAAATTTGAGCTTAATGGCAGCGAAAGATGTCTAAACAGATGAACTCTAGATATGTGATACCTCAGGCTGAAAAGAAAGAAAAAAATCAAGTCGCTCACTAAAGCTAAAATGAGTGTCTCGAGATATACTGCAGGGAATATGTGCGATGGAATCCTTGAACAGCAGTTATTTGTGAGCAAATTTCGAGGCAGGCTACCTAGTCGATGTTTTGGAGACTGCCTTTCAACAATTCCTGGGCGAATGGTTTAGTGGTATAATACTCCCTTAGCAAGTTTCGTCCATCAGATGCTCGCATCTGGGAGTGGTCCAGGGTTCGATTCCCTGTTCGTCCAAAGCAAGTGGTTAAATTCCACTAAATACCAACTTTTTACATTTTTCGTCAACGACTCATCCAAACCTTTTAAGATGCATGATTCCTGTATATACGTTGTCAAAGCTGCAATGTAAAGATCTGACGTTGAACACTTATGGATACTTTCCTCTGAGGTGCTTTTTTATCATCGTGCTGATCTGCAAATGAAATTTAATATCTCACGTAGAAATATGCCTTTTTTACCTCTCAAACTTTGTTTAAAGGTGCACATGTCGTGTAAGGTTCAGTATGCATCAGACTGTAAACCTACAGCTTGCTACGAGTTACAGTTTCTTTCGTGAAAAGCTTGCTCTGGATCGCATATAAAAAGTCAGGCCCTCCCTGTCTTGAATCTGGTCACACATCCAGTAACTTGGAACAAACATCTTTGAAAAGCCGTAGGAACACCAGACCTCACGATTAGACCCAGAACCAACACTTCTTTTCAACTCAAACCCCTTTTTTACTTCATCAATTCGAATCAAGATAACCATTCGAAACCTACAAGATGCCAGCCACAATTAACTTGAGCCCTCCAACCCCTGCCTGGGAATACAATAGTGTCGCATGCCCAGAAGGACTTCTCAGAGAAACTTCTCCTCGCTGTTGGCGACAAAGCCATAGAGTCATCGACAGTTCACTTAATTCCCAAGATTTCTATGGGAACTACATTTCAGCCTCTCAAAATGGTTTTGTATGGTCAGCGTGTCACGCCTACAATCACCATCGACACCTCATTATCCGCCCGGACGATGTTTGGCTGGCTATCCTCGGTCAATTGAATCCTTATATCAAGGCCAACGCTCACAAATTGACTGAATACTTCGCTCCACGCGCATCTCAAGGAGAACCCGACATTATCAACCTTAGCGCATCGGAGATTCGTGATCCTCGTGTCCTGGCCCAACACATGGAGAGTTCAATGGCTGAAAGGATCACATATCCTAGACTTGACCTCGCGCTCGTGATGGCGTTTTCTACTACTTCCGAGGTAGATCGCACGGTTGCTTCGGTACTGCTCATGGGCGAGATGTACAAGGAATATGGCAAAGTCGACTTGACGTGCGGACTACGAGGTCTTCATTCGGTGACGGTTCTCGGCGTCTGCCAAGATTGGGAGAGAATCATTACTAGAATGGAAGTCATCCGGCTATTCGGGGAAGAGGCATGCGAGTTTGCAGAAATGCTAAAACCCATCATCTATGGCATACGCCAAACTCTTGTCCAGCCTGATGATCGACTAGTCATTGACTTTTGGGAAAAGATGGTAACTCGAAATGAGCTCCCAGGCGATGGTGACTATATCACAGGCTGGATCGGCGCTTTCTGTTTCTGGGATCAGCACGGTAGACCTTGTCCTCTTCGCGGAGGAGAACTTGAGTTTGCGGGCGTGCAATACAACAAAGTCAGTTTCGACGAGGTACCTGTGGGGTTCGCGTCTTTGCCTATCACTGTTGATGACAAGGGACATATCATGAACTACACTATGATAGCAGGTTCTTTGGGCATACAAGCTCAACGTTTCAGCCCGACATGTGATTACATTCATCCGTTACCTAGTTGGATTCTGAGCTTGAATCGAGCCCCCAAGACGGCGGAGCTCACACAAGGAATGGTCAAGGAATTGCGAGATCTAATATCTCGTATTGAAGGAAACCCTGAAGCTGTACTCGCCCTTACCCAGAAGACGGACGAACTGGAAAATTGTACGTACGAATCCGATGTCAACTAAATGAACTGGTTACGACGGCGCTTCATTTGATTATCGCAAGGATTTATATGTAATGGCGGTTTATTTTGTGGCGGAGAGAAAAGGTTGCAGCGACAAGACTTCTCAGCCATCATGCTGATTCGTAGTATTTACTTGAATAATGCTACACTGTATGTACATGAATAAAAACACCCGCAATCGAAAGTCAGACTTAAGCCTGAACAGTAGCACCAGACAGGGTAAGAGTGTAGTCAAGACCCTTGGAAACCTCAGCGCTCAGGTTGAAACCATCGTACGTGATAGGCTTAGCAGGGGCGTTGGCGACAATGACGCTGACCTCGTCACCAGACTTGACGGAGACGGTAGCAGAACCGTTCTTGAGAGTCGTGTAAGTAGACGCGCCACCCTCACGGTAGACAGCAACGGTAGCAACATATTCGCCTTGGGAAGCGACCTTGACGGTAACGGAGCTGCCAGAGACCTTGAGAGGGATGATGTTGGCACCCATGTAGCGAGGCTTGCGGTCAGCCTTGGGCTTGTAAGTGCCGCTACCGGAAGACTGGACGTTGTCGAAGTTGATCTGGTCGCGCTGCTGGACGAAGACGTCGTGGGCAGTAGGGTGACCAATGTCGACGTTGGCCATGCGAGCCCAGTAGGCGCCGACGATCTGACCGACAGTAGCGGTCTTGGAAACACGGGCGAGGGTGTGAAGAGGAGTCTCGTTGCTGTTCTTCTTGTACTGGATCTGAAGCTGTCGAACAGTATCCTGACCAAGACCGTCGAACTTGTCGGGGTTGTTGGTGAGGTAGGTCAGGAAAGGCCAGGCCTGGTAGTAGTTACCAGTGTCGACGGAACCATCGACGATGACCTGGTGGGAATCACCGAGGGTCTTGAGGAGCTCGATCTCGGTGGCGGAAGTCTCCTGGTTGTGATTCTTGCGGGCGGTAGCGCAGATGTCGGAGGTCTTGTAGGTGTCGGCGACCCAGTTGGCGAGGGTCTCCCACCAAGCACCAGTGTTGCCCTGGTCAACCCAGTTCTGCTGGTGGTAGTGAAGACCGTGACCGTACTCGTGGACAGTGACGCCGGGAACAGCGAGGTACTGGTCGACAACCTCGAGCCAGGCCAGTCCGGTGGCCTGGTCAGAGTGCATCACACCAGCAGCGTTGTCCAAGTTGCCAACAGAGTAAATGTTCGTCTTGTAAAGAGTCTTGCTGTCGCCCTGGTCGTTGAAAGAGTTACCGGGAGAGCGCCACTTGAGGGTTCCAACGAAGCAGTCGTAAGCACCCTCAAGCATCTGAATGGCCTTGTCGGCCTCGGAAGAAGAAGCGCCATAGACACGGAAGTGGGCGGAGTCCTTGAAGTTGCTGCCACCAGGGCCAACGTTGGGGTTCGCTTCATAAGTAGCTGCTGCCGCCGGGGCAGCCTGGGGAAGGGCGTGAGCACCAACGGCGAGGAGGCCGATGGTGGCAGCTTGGCGGATGAAGAGACCCATTTTAGCGAATGAAGAACGAAAACGAAAGTGATAATGCTGAAAATAGAATAAAAGAATGGAAATGGACTTGAAGAACTTGATCAACAAAAATCAGTCAAGTTCGGAACTGATCTTCTTTATATGCGGTCCGCGCCTAGTTCATGACAAACTACAACCTGTGGCAGGGGATTATCCATTGGTGGAATTTTGGTGTTTCTCGTAATGGTGGTTTCAATATGCTGTTTCAGAACAAGGTCTGTGATGAGCCTAATTAGTCTAAACGAGGTTATGGGCAGAGGGTTGCCAAGTCGCCCCAGCTGCTGTAACGACAGCCAAGAGAAACTGGGGTTGTTTAATTGCACAGGGGAGATGTTACTGTTTCATCCCGGTACTTTTTTCCAGCGGACTTTTTACGTGTGATATTCCGTTAATCAACGCCAAGTGCCGCCTCGAGATATGAAACCAGGGACATCCCAAATGGAATATTCTATACACGTATAAAGAACAAAAGGTCATTGACAGAACTTAAAATGGAAGCCAAAATTAAGCTTGTCCTGACCGTTTTAATTATCCCGTGACCGGATGTTACCGTCACGTCATTGCCGATGATTAGCCGGCTGCATCACCTAACCGCCGATGATGACTCCATCTCACCGCTGGAAAGCAAATACCTTACGATAGATACTTTCCCTTGAAACTATGGACGTGCGACTCGGACATTTCCTCCAGCAGGAAGCTCGGAAACGCAATATGTCTCCTCAAGAGGCCGAAGACGACGCTAGCCAGCAGCCACTTTTGGCCGAGCAGCACCAAGCTGAGGACAACCAGAATGTCTCACCAGACGCGTCGCGTGAGAGTCGAGGAACCTTTACCCGTAATCTCGGCGCCGTCGAAGCTTTCGGTATCGTCGTGAGCATCGTCATCGGAAGCGGCGTCTTTACTTCTCCGGGATCCATCGACACCAATGTTCCGTCGCCAGGTATCGCCTTAATTATCTGGCTCATTGGAGGCATATTAGCATGGACCGGAGCCACAACATTTGCCGAGCTTGGCACGGCAATTCCAGGAGAAGGTTTGGATCCTAGTCACTGATTTGATCCTTAATTCTAATGCGGTCTAGGTGGTGTTCAGCCGTATCTTCAGCACATCTATGGTGATATCTGGGGCTTCTTGGCGGCATGGACATGGATCGTCGCCGTGATGCCTGCAACTTTGGCCATCCTCAGCATCGTCTTTGTCGAGAGCGCTTACTCAGCTGCTGGAGTCATCAATGAAGAATACAAGATCGAGCACAAGCTTCTCTCTGTCCTGGTCCTCATCGTCATGAGCGTTGCAAACTCCATCAGCACAAAAGCTAGCACCCGTCTCAATGGATTCTTCGTCGTGCTCAAGTTTCTGAGCGTCTTGGTTGTGGTTGTCGCTGCTTTGGCTGTTGTGGGTGTTCATGCTACCCATCCTGATCGAGAGGTCGGTGGAGGCGATTGGTTCAAGAAGTCGTGGTTTGCGTACCGCGATACGTATAATCCTGATGGTCCTGACACGGATTGGAGCAAGTTGAGTCAGTGGGAAATCTTTGGACACTACTCTGCTGCTTTGTATGCAGCTCTCTGGGCCTATTCAGGCTGGGACAAGGTAAGTAATGCGTGTTTACTCATATGTTTACTCATATGTTCCAAAACTGACTGGAGTAGGCCATCTATGTCTCTGCGGAGCTGTCACAGCCTGCCAAACAACTTCCTCTCGCCATCAACACCTCCATTCCCACGGCCATCATCTGCTTCCTCGCTGCCAACGCTGGATACTATGTCCTGCTCCCATGGAATGTCGTGTCCACCACTGATAGCGTGGCAGTGACAGCCATCACACGTCTCTTGGGTCGAGGTTTCGGTATTGTCACCGCCCTGCTCATCTGCCTGGTTGTTGCAGGCTCTCTGCTGGGCAACTCGTTCGTCGCTAGCCGCATGTGCGTTGCTGCAGCAAGGAAGAGCTGGATCCCCAGCCTCTTCACCATCGTTGGCCGAATCGGCGTGAAACCAGCTCCTGAAGAAACCGAACAGTCCTCAGATGAGCCAGCCAAGGAAGCTGGAGATGCTCCCATCAACGCTGTGATTCTGTCAGTTGTGCTTGCAGCGCTCTACATCCTTTTCGGCAGTTTCCGAGCTCTTCTGACCCTCAACGGCTTGGGCGAGTACTCCTTCTTCTTCCTTACAGTTCTCGGCGCTATCATCCTGCGATATCGTGAGCCTGATCTTGAGCGGCCTTACAAGACCTTTTCCATCAACCCGATCGTGTTCGTTTTGGTCAGCGGATTTGTTGTTGTTAGAGGCGCCATCTTTGCGCCAGTCCAGGCGATTGTCATTATCGCCATCTGGATCCTGGGCGTCATCTTTTACAAGGCGCGACAATATTGGGCTACGCGTTAGTAGCCCAACCTTACTAACGCCCACCTGGTCTTGAAGTGTTACTCAAACAGCATGAGGTAATAGACCGCACCTATATGAAGATATGGCATGACGGGTTTCGGCTATTTCCGAAAGATATACAATGGCCGGGCGGCCGAGGGAAACACAGATTTAAGGGAGACGTTTACATGTTCCATCAAAGCGATTCATGATGAAGGAGAATGATTAGAGTATTACAAGAACACCATTATCTAGAAGAAAACTCAGGTTGTCTGTACGAAATTGCTGGGAAAGAGATGACGATACGGCTGGGAATATTGATACGCATAGTCGGACAAACAGCGCTCAGCGATAAGATATAGCATACAAAAGATAATAAACAGCTATCTTAAAGTAGTAATATCTCATTCTCCGCTAACGGAGATTGTGCGGTTATTAATACCGCGTATAGCAGTCTCGATGTCGCGTAAGAACAGTCAAAATGGCATCATCGCAGCTAACAATCAATCTGCAACCCAAACCGATTAGATCCAGCACAGTGATTGGAAACAAACCCTCAAGTCTATCGGAAGCATGTTCCCTGCAACGAATTGTTAAGCAGACGAATGCTTCAACCCCACAAATATACCGTTGATGTGCTTACTAGATATCTTGACGACTTGGGCCGATTTGCCGGGATGAATCCCAGTTATTTGGCGACGTACGAGAATGGCCTATGGTTTTAGCGGCTGATGATCAGCATAAGTTTGATCCAGCCCCCAAAGATAGCTGCGAGAAATCTGCAGGAATAGTTATCTTGCAGGATTGACAATATGTCTCAATTGCCTGCTAGGAAGTGGTACCATTGGTACTCGCCGACTGACACGCCAGAGGAAAAGAAGCTCATATTGAAGCTTGATCTGTTACTAGTTCCTTATGCATTTATCCTTTACTGGGTCAAGTATGTTGACCAGACAAATATCAGTAAGTCCCACTTCGCAGCTATCCTACGAACCTACTAACAAGACCTCAGATAATGCCTATGTCTCAGGTATGGCAGAAGAGTTGGGCTTCAAGGGCAACGAACTAGTTCAATTCCAAACAATTTTTGTTGTTGGAAACGTCGTCGGCCTCCTACCGTTTATATACCTCTTCCCCCGAGTTCCCATGCATATTCTAGTTCCTACTCTTGATCTAGGTACGTCACCCGTATTGGATGAAAGAACTCGACTGACATCGCCAAGGTTGGGGAATTTTTACTTTGCTGCAGTATCGCGCCAACAGCTATGCTGAAATCATGGCTTATCGATTCATGGTCTCCATTTTTGAGGCCTCCTACTTCCCTGGCGTTCACTTTGTCCTGGGCTCCTGGTACCGAAGTGATGAGATTGGCCGTCGAGGTGGTATTTTCTACGTCGGCCTCACGCTTGGAACTATGACAGCTGGTCTTCTACAGGGCGCTGCAACTCAATACCTCGATGGTCACAATGGCCTCCAGGGATGGCGATGGAACTTTATCATCAACGCAATCATCACACTCCCTCTAGCTTTTGTCGGCTATTTCATCTGGCCCGGAACTCCAGACAAGCCCAATCGCCTGGTTATGAAAAAATCCGAAATCGCTCTCGCCAGGGATCGTTTGCAGCGCGCCGGATCAAAAATTCAGAACACACCGTTCTCTTGGACTTTACTCCGTCGCATTTTTACAAGTTGGCAGTTCTACTTACTTGTGTTCTGGGATATTCTATTCTTCAACACGAGTGCCAACACTGCTGCGTTTTTACTTTGGATCAAGAGTCTAAACCGCTACAGTGTAACAAGAGTCAACCAGTTGGGTGCCATAAGTCCTGGTCTCGGCATGTTCTTTGTTCTCTTCATCAATTTCAGTGCCGATCTCTGGATTGGAAGACCTGCGGCTATCACGCTGGCTTCAGCGATCAACTTTACCGGTCTTGTCATCCTGGCAATTTGGAACGTCCCCGAAGCCGCGAAATGGTTTGCCTATAGCGTGGGTTACTCTGCGGTCGCTGTCTCGTCTGTGCTTTATGGATGGGCGAACACCATCCTCAGGCATAACAACGAGGAGCGAGCATTAACGCTCATTTTGATGACTGCCATCGCCACATCAACCCAAGCCTGGATCCCGCTTCTTGTGTATCCTACTGTCGAAGCGCCTCGGTTCCCCAAGGGTTATGTGTACTCTGCCACGATGGTTGTTATTCTTGTAGCTATGACACAAGTCATTAGAATTGTCTACGGAAGTCATGGGTAAGTCTGCTTGTCGATATTGTTAGATGAAGTGACTAACAATTTCGCAGTGAAAAGGCACGATCACCAATTGAAGACCTTGAGAGTGAGAGTGACCATGGACAGCTGCAGGTACCACATGGATTGAGCATCGACAAGGATGCGGGAAAACATATTCAGCCATCAACAGTTGCTGTCTAAGATCTTCAGAACTCACAGGATGACGAACGTAGTGGATCAAGCGGCGAACATATACTGATACGTGTATGGGAATGGAATTGTATCCTCCGGTATAAAGATGTATTAGACATTATAGGATCAGCTCCACAGATGCTATGCTATGTAGTATGTACCCAATCAAAACTCAACCAATGTTCACATCGCTCTCATACAATGGTCGGCTTGTTATCCCATGCTATCTCTCCATCTTTGAAGTTTGGTTCAGGCAGAAAGTCAAGTGTGACAGCCTTCTTTACAGAGGGGGAACACATATGCTTTGCAAGGATGGTATCGCCATTGATGTACGGCAGAACCCATTGGTCCAGGACCCTCCATAAGATGTTATCCCACATGACAGCTCGAGTTGAGGTTCCCGATAGCTCTGTGTCCTTCGTGACATTCGCATGACGAATGTTTTGGTACTCCTCAAAGACCTTTGTCAAGTCTTGGGTACTTGGGCTCGGGCTGTCTGCCAAGAGAGGACGTAGGAGATTGATCAAGACAACAGTGGACTGCCAGCCGGTGTTGAGACCGAATCCGATATTAGGGGTCATCTTGTGGACTGAGTCGCCGAGGAGAACTACACGGTCCTTGAACCATGTCTTGGCGACGCCTTCTTCGTATGGTGCTGCGTAAGTCCATGACTTGCCCTCCCATACTTGCTTAAATGTGATACCGGGGGCCAAGTATATGTCTTCGTATTGTTTCGCGAGTTCGTCGGCTTGTTCTGCAGTGATAAAGTGTCGCTTCTTGGTGGGCTTGTCTAGTTTCAGATAGATGGTAAAGAAATGTCTCTCGTGCGAGGGTACAATGAGTTGGGAGCTAAAGCCCTCGGAGTGGGTTTCATAGTCGACTCCTACTTCCAGATCTGTGGAAAGAAATTCTCCGTGACCATAGAAGCCGTAGAATGTAGTGGTGAAGTCTCTGTCGGTATCTTCAGCCTCTGTTGCACTGCTCTCGTCGACAAAAGAACGAGCTGTGCTGTTGATACCGTCGGCGCCGATCAACATGCTTGCGTTGTACGAAGTGCCATCTGAGCACGTCACCTCGACCCCATCATCGTTGGAAGTAATAGAGGCGACTTGCTTGTCAAAGATAAGTTGATTGGATATATCTGAAAGATTGTTCTTGAGTAAGTTGACCAAGTCTCCACGTTGGAAGAGCATCCAGTCATGACCGTGACTATCACCGAGTAAGTGCTGTATATATGAGCCTACTGGAGATTGACTTACTAATGTCCAATGTTCTCAATCATGTTACTCCAAGCCATGACAGTGCCGTCGCGTTTGAGGTTGCATTTCTTCTTCATGGGAAGATGGAGGTCCTGAGCCTCCTTGAGTAGGCCCAATTGGTCGATGATCCGAGCGCTATGGGGCCAGATACAGACGGACGCTCCCCAGTTCAAGTCTGCATCCTTGCGTTTTTCCAGGATGACAAAGTCGATTCCTGCTCGTTGTAGTGCGAGGGCTGCGAGAAGGCCAGTGGGACCAGCGCCAATAATGAGGACTTTGAAGTTGGACATCACGAAAATGGTTGAGGAGGAGAGATTGAGGAGACGAATAAGGGATGAAAGTGCGGTTTGTCGCTCATTTTGTACTTACACGTCTCTGCGACTACGGATGAGTATAAAATATCCCCGACAGGGCTAAAGCTGCGATGTAACTACTTTGCTTCCTGGCGTTGCATGTCAATTATCCTAAGCATTCCGATAGGTCGTATGCATTAAATATTGGTTGAATGTCTATCAAAAAGGATAACTTGCCTGCATGGGGAGGGGTTTGATCCTTGGAGACCCATCACCGTTGGATTGACAGCCTGGTGATCGACACTCGCTTGCAATGTAAAGCGACGTGGATTTGTTTCATTGCTACCTCATTATTTGACAGCATTGAACCCCTATAAATACGAGTAAAGTTTCAATCTAGAGTTCATGGTATTGGGAAAACTTGCAAGTGCCGAATGTTACCCTGGCAAATTACGATTTGCCCATATCCTGACCCTGGATATCATCATGGTATAGAGTTACATCGATGGCCGTCAAATGTTAGGCGGTCTAGGAAGTATTTGAGATACTTCCTTGCAAAAGCGATAAGTGATATCAAAATAAATTAGACACTTCATTTCGTTCGCATTCTAAAGTACGCCCAAACCATGCCTAAGCTATGTTTTATTTACTGTGGTAACGCATCCTAAAGTGGGCTATCCGAGTGTGTATTCTCTACCTATAAGACTATCTACTTAAAGAACTGGTTCGCTGGCCTAGGAAGACCCAAATGTTCTCGCAATGTGGTTCCTTCATAGTCCTTGCGAAACAACCCACGCTTCTGCAACTCAGGCACTAAGCGATGAGCGACGTCGTCCAATCCCTGAGGCAAATAAGGAAACGTCACCGTAAATCCATCAGCCGCATCCTCATTAAGCCACTGGGCGAACTCATCTGCGATAGACTCTGGAGTGCCCACGAAAGCAAGACCAGAGTAACCACCGTATCGCTGGGCGAGCTGCCGAACTGTCAGACCCTCATCTTGAGCAAGCTTCAAAACTCCTTCGCGACTGGTCTTGCTGGCATTGGTCTCCGGAATCTCTGAGGGCAGAGGACCATCGGGATCGAAGCCCGATGCATCAGTTCCAAGAGCGATAGACAATGAGGCGATGGCGCTGTCGTAATGCACGAAACTATCGAGCTCAAGGCGCTTTGCTTTTGCTTCCTCGACAGTATCCCCAACAATGATGAGCGCTGCTGGAAGGATCTTGAGATGGTTGGGATCGCGACCAGCGGCCTTGACACGGCCCTTGATATCGGCGTAGAGCTCTTTGGCAGCGTCAATATTCCGCGGCGAGCAGAATACCACTTCGGCTGTCTCGGCAGCCAGTTGTCTGCCAGGCTCAGACTGTCCAGCCTGAACAATTACCGGCCACCCTTGGACTGGCCGTGCGATGTTCAGAGGACCCTTGACCTGGAGACTTTCGCCCTTGTGATTTAGCGTGTGCAGCTTCTCTGGATCAAAGAAAATGCCACTTTCCCTGTCTCTAATTAGGGCATCGTCTGCGAAGCTGTCCCAGAGTCCAGTCACGACATCGTAAAATTCTCGAGCCCGCTTGTAGCGCTCGCTGTGCTCCAAATGTTCATCGCGCCCAAAGTTCTTAGAAGACTCTGGATTTCCTGTCGTCACGATGTTCCATGCTGCACGGCCGTTGCTAAGATGATCCAGTGATGCGAATCGCCGCGCGATGTGGTAGGCCTCATCGTATGTTGTAGACGCTGTTGCTGCGAGGCCAATCTTTTCCGTAACAACTGATAGGGCGCTCAATAAGGTAAATGGCTCAAACGACGTGACAGTATGGCTTCTTTTCAATGCTTCAGTCGGCATATTGAGGACGGCCAAGTGGTCGGCCATGAAGAAGGCATCAAACTTGGCTTCCTCTAGGGTTTTGATGAATGACTTCAGGTGGGTCAGATTGAAGTTGGCATCTGGATAAGAACCAGGATATCGCCATGCTCCTGTGTGCAGGCTCACTGGCCGCATAAACGCGGTTAGATGTAGTTGCTTTTGTTGAGTCATTTTGAGCTTGGATATCTCTAGTGAATATCAGGCTTGAACGTTGGTGGAGTGCGATTTTTATAGTGTATCCGGATTTCTCGGGAATCAACGAAATGACGCGAGTCTATGTGCTTGATCACGACATCGCGACCATGCGGGGACTTGGACGGGATGCTTACATATCGCTCACGAGATTATCAATCAAGCATTACTATGCAAATAGGTCAAGGTATTAGATAAGACTATATCCTGCAATCGGAAGGGTGCCACAAAAGCCATTGGTTGGTGTATGGGATATGGAACTCGACAGGGTATATGTCGTTTATTGTGAGATAAGTATAGATGCTTTTCAAATTTTGAGTGACTATACGAGCTTATATATCTGAGATCAGTATAACAACAGTCGAATAAAACAAGTATGTAGTTGAGTTCAGCGTTATTAGACGGCATGAATTTTCAAGAGGGACTCAGAAATAGGTTGAGAATAACTGGGTAGTATAGCGACAAAGGACTCAAACCACTTTGACTTTACAGGGGTCTGGCAATTAATCGAAATACATACCCATCCGAGCATCTACAAATAGGAAAGCTAAGATATGCCATTAACAAACAGCTACGACTAAATAGTAGACGTGTGAATTGTCGCGGGAGTAGTACTTGGCCAACAGAGTGCGATGTCTTCCCGAAGACATTTTGATGCTCCTTGACCTCTGGTAAGAACCTAGGCATAGTATCAATTATGGCACTTGGCGAAGAGCTTTTGTAGCGTGGCTTTAGGTGCAGGGGTGTTGCTGCGTATGTTTCCATTCTGGTGAAGGATAGGGACTGCTGGTGGTAGAGTTGAGTAATAGTGTGAGAGTATACCGTCCCTGAGTAGACATTAGTCCAAAAGTCTTCACCTCACGGTAGCCTGGCACTATACAACTCAGCAGGAAAGCGAAAAAGAAATTAGCTATTTTAGTTCATTTTCAGCCTATCGCAAACTCTAAATGTAAGCCTAATTTGCACTCCTTTTACCTAAAGTTACGCAGATGTCTCAGTTATTCGTCGAACAGCCTAGCTGACTCCAAAGATTGGCTGGGAGGAACTTCGGGGGATCTATCTAGGACTTTGGGTCACATGATTCATGCATGCAGGCGTGATGTGAAGTGAGGCTGTGAAATCATCAAATTCCAATTTCGTGCACAGCCTGATTTCCATTTCTCACTTCTCGCTTTCAACCCTCAGAAAAAGAGGACCGGACCCCAGGATAGCCATTATCCTGGTCGCGCTCGTGGCATTACGAAATTCGCAATGTCATCTTCAGACCCAGCTCAGGCAGCTTTCAACAAAGCCATTCGCGAGTTCAAGGCAGGGCTGAAAGACCCGGCTCTGTACTCGGAAATCCTCGCAACCACCTCCATCGACCAAGTGTACGACTTGACCGACCAGGTTCAGAAAGTCCAAGGACAGGGTGGGCACCTCCAGAATCTCGCGAGGATCCAGGTGTATTTGAATCGCATGAATACTTATGCCGGCGTCATTGAGACATTTGTTCAAGCAAAACCCGATATTCTGGCTCTAATTTGGGGTCCCATAAAGCTCCTCATCCAATGGACTAGCACGTTGATAAGGTCTCTGGATGCGTTGGTCGCAACTGTGGAGGAGATAGGTATTCTTTTGCCGGAGTTTGATCACGCAGCGAAGCTTTTTGGCAACAAACGACATGTCAACCAGGTCCTTGCTCTCTTATTCCAAGACATGCTGGACTTCTACCTAGTGTCTCTCAAGTTCTTTCGAATGGAGAGTAAGTCTTGTTTCATGACACGTTTCGATGACTGTTGTCCACGATTCCAGCAGTTACCCGATGGTTCGTTCGATCGATGACTAACTCTTCGCCACTAGGATGGAAGTCATTCTTCGAAGCCTTATGGCCGAAGAAGAAAGAAGAGATTGAACGTGTGATTGGCAGAATGAAAGAGCACACCTTCTACCTACGGAACGAAGTCCGTCTCCAGGATATAGAGGAAGCTTACCAGGCACGCCAGTCCGACATTGAGAGTTTCGCCAAATTAGAGGAATCTAGCAGACGGCAGGAATTTGCTGCTCTTGAAACAGCCATTGCCCCAGTGTTCTATGAGAAGAAACTCGCCTTTTTCCTAAACCGGTTGTGTGACGAAACTGGAAACTGGCTGATCAGGAATGAAGATGTGAGCAATTGGCTTAAAATCACACAGGACTCGCCGAAGCTGATCTGGCTTTGTGGGATACCTGGGGCAGGTGGGACTTCACTTTTCGCTATTCTCGGTGTTGGAGTTTCTATTGACTCAGGCTACAGGCAAAACATATCTTTCAGCATGCGCCATCAAAGAATCAAGGGCACACGGCACTACAATATTCGCATTTCCATCCTATGAGCAACATGAAGTGTCTGCACTCTCAATCATGCATTCTCTCATTTTTCAAATTGCCAGAAAGGACCCAATCCTTCAAGACATGGTCCGTCAGGCTGACCGAGACAGCCTCGAAATTGATATGTCTGCCACAGTCAACCTGTTCATTAATCTTGTCAACGGTACAGGGCCAGTCCGTATCATCATCGACGGCTTGGACGAAGTTGACGAAACTGAGAGAACTATCTTGCTTCGCCAAATGCTGAAGGTCAGCAGCGAATGCGACCAAGCTCAGATCCTGGTTGCTAGTCGACCTGAAGGTGATATCAAAGCCATACTAGAGAAGACATCGAAGAGCATCCGGGTCGATACCCAAAACACAAGTGGCATTCACGCATTTGTCATGAGTAGATACAAAGAGTGGCTTCAAACCCGTTCCTTCAACCAGGAAGACTCGACCGAAATCGAAAGGCTCATAGCAGCCGTCGCTGACCAAGCCAAAGGTGAGTCCAAGCATTGTATTCGAAGGAAGCTCGCTTAGTAACTCCAGAATCAACGCTAACACAACTCAGGGATGTTTCTCTATGCTCACCTTGTCTTGAGGGGCTTAGACTTTCTTCACTCGGTTGCCGAGATACGACGTGATCTTAAACTCCTACCGACTGATCTCAATGCTGCGTATGACCGATTCATTTTTTCTCTTGCTATCTTAGACTAACATCGTTTCAGATATGGGAGGATTTTCACAAGAATCAACGAAACCCTCGACAAGGCTGCTCGTGAAAAGGCCCGAAAGGCGCTAGGATGGATTGGCTGTTCACCTGTGCCACTGACAATTCGAGAGCTTGAGCAAGCCCTTCTTATCAATATTGGTGATATAGAACAAGACCTTATTGGCATATCTACTGTGCCCCTAGATCGACTGTGTGGTCCAGTGGTCGAGGAGATTGACGGTGAGCTTCATCTGGTTCATTTTACTGCCAAAGAGTGAGTGCGCATGACCCGAGTGAGCTACCTGAGCTTTGTCTCATGGTTGACACTTTTCCAGATATTTCTTTAGTCCGACAATTGAGAACTTTCTTGATCCTGCTCAGTACACATTGAGCCTTGCAAAATCCTGCATCACGTACCTTTGCCAACCCCATCATGACAAGATTGGAGACAGCTTGTTTCAAGACAACGTCCTTCGAGGGATATATCGCCTACATCATTTTGCGTCAGACAACTGGTCACTCCTGGTTGAATCATATCTCAAAATGGCAACCCAGGCCGATCGCCAAACAGACTTGATGATGCTTATTTTTCTGCTTGAAATTTTGACAGTACGAAGCAATGAAAAGTTCCTTCAGTCGGAGGGGCGAGCCACATCTACTTCACTTAAAGCACTCCGAATGCATGGAGGGCAAGACGTGTATGAGCTCGTGTGCAACGATTTGCAGTTTCATCGAGAAGCTAGCACACGCCTTTTTGAACTATATAATGGTGGGTTTCATTCACTTTGACTTCACTTTCCATTCCTTCCTCCTTCAACGGTACCTCAATCTGTCGGTACGAAACCCTGATATTGATTCATAATCTCATCAATCAGGCGAATGGCATACCGCCGATCCCCTCCTCGTTCGGAACACCACGGCTTCTCTTCACACCTCTCTCGACAGACTTATTTGCCCACCTTCTGGTCACAGAACTCTGTGCTACTGTGACGCTATCCATCGTCACTACGGCAAACCATACAAGTGCAACTTCGTTGGTTGTGAACAGCAACGACAGGGATTCGAGACTCCTAAAAACAGACAAAACCACTCCAAGACTCATGATCGCCCGTGGACTTGCGAGATCATTGACTGCGAGTACTACAACATTGGTTTTATATCTCGTCAGATGCGGGATCGTCACCTAGACAATGCCCATAGAGTCCTTGGACCTCCTGGGCCCATTATGGGGGCTACAGTCAGCGAAAATGAGAGAGTTTCTGTCCTCAAAGCTCTAATTAGGGCAGACAAACTCGTATCGAATAGCACTGCAAAACAGATGTTTCATGAACTCGAGAGACACAAAGCGCGTGAGGTTCTCAAGGAAGCAATGTCTCACGGCACATACGAGCTGATGGTGTTTCTAGACCCTCAGTCTACTGTTCTTCTTTATGGCATCGACACTGTTGACCTCTTAAGAGCCGCTCTACGCTTACAAAACCACGGCACATTGAGATGGGCTAGCGGCGTGACCATGTGGGGGGAACGTAGAATGCTCACGCTGGAGTCTTCCAAATGGGAAGCCTGGGAGGCGCTAATGAAAAGTGACGACCCAGAGGGTATGTATCCCTATGTGGAAGGCTATCTCAATTTCGCCACGTTCAACAAGACGGTTACGTATCCCCCGATGGAATTCCAGAAAAAAATGATTCAACCCACAAACGGGGAGTACTTCAAAGAATCTCTTCTCATTAAGCTTTGGAACAAGAGCTATGAAGCTTATCGTATACCTGAAGGGAAGCTATTCTGGCATAGAGTTCTGTGTTTTGTGGCACATACGACTTGCTCGATTAGGCTGACTAAGTGGCTTTGTGAGCATGGCGCTACAGTTGATCCCCCTAAGAATGAGAATAAGAAGGTTACGATGGGGCCTCCACTTCTCATTGCGGCCAAAAAGAACACTTTAGCGTCAGCCAAACTTATGCGGTTTCTGTTGTATCAAGGAGCTGATCCAGAATGCAAGGCACGGATGAAGAATTCATCGAAAGAGCCAATAACCAAATGGGCGGGGCCATCAACTCAACGTTGGCTGGGTATCTCATGGCGGGATCTTGTCGAGGAAGCGGAAGAGGCACGGAGAAACAACAACAACCTTCCTCTATCTATAGATTGACATAAGAGCACTGGCAGACTACTACACTAAACCGGATGAGAGTGTGTCTTGAAGTTGCTGTATGGCACATTGTAAGTTGACTGATCGTCGTGTGTGGTGAGTGACTTACCTTCCACCTCTCTTCGTCAACTTCTGCCTGTGACATCGAGTCTTGCTCGATAGACTGGCCAATGAGTTGTAACTTTTCTTTTTGAATCCACATGATATACTATAGTAGTACCTCAGTCTTGGGTTTGTAGCGACTAGCAATAGTATGTGTTCTCTTACCGTTTCGATCGACTTGTTAACAATGTATCTGGTAACGGTCACTCTTTGCGTTTGTCCAAACCTGTGAACCCGACCAATTGCTTGTGACTCGCTCATGGGGTTCCATTGAGGCTCTAGGATATGAACATGGCAGGCTGATATGAGATCGATTCTATGCGTTTGCGACCTCAGTTACAATTCAGTTGGAGCGGGTATACCAAACACCAGTGAGTTACTTACCCTTCCCCCGCGCTCCCCATACTCGCCAACATGACTGTACATTGCGGGTCCTCTTTGAAGCGGCAGATGGCTTTCCTTCGCTGCTCCAGTGAAGCTTGGCCATCGATTCGCTCCGTGTTGAAACCCTCTTGCTCGAGATCTTTTTGTACCCTGTCGATCATCTTCGTCCAGCAGCTGAAAACCACACTAGCAATTTTTAGCTTCAAATCGCGAGGGAAACGATTGCGGACTACACCTACCTCTTCTGAACGACTTGATCATTGTGTAAATTCTGTTCTCTCCGGATGTTGTCCATCAGCGCTTGCACCTTCGCGGATCGAGTAGAAGAACTCCGAGCCGAACCTGCCGCGACAGAGTCAGAGCTTCTTTGGCAAATAAGACACTCATCAATCGTCACTTCTCCGTAAACGCTGTCTTCAGCAACCATCAAACAGGTCGAGCATATCTGGTGTCCACAAGTCAAAGTTTCGGCATCGTCAACTCGTTTCAAGGATGTGTTGCACCTTGTACAAGAGTTTTGCACTTGCTGCACGATCATTCCTTCAGCCGCCTTCGTATCGCGGACGCTCCATGCTTCAAGAGCCGATTGAGGCAGAAGCATCTCGCCATAATTGCAAATTAGCCGAAGGAAGATAATTAGTGAGAGGATATTGCTGTCCCCGGCACCCCTTGACAGCCTTTTCCCTCTCTGTTTGCTATCTCGTGTTCTTTTTGCGACCTGGAAACTTTTTTCCTGGAAGAATCTGTATAGCTCTGTATTAGCGTCGCATAAATCCAACTGCACAACCTTCTGAGATATAGTCTGAAGGCCAATATTCGTGCCGTTGAGAGCGATTGTGCGCCGTAGGCTTGTTGCTCGCACAAGACCTTGAAGGCGTTCCATTGCTTGAGATTGGTTCTGTTTGAAAGGGATGGTGATGTATCGGTCGAACATCTTCTTTTCTCTGAGTATTGGGACCTGGATGAAGGACATGAGTGCGCCGTAGTTGTCGAGAGAATTGTGTATCGGAGTGCCTGTCAAACACCAACGGTTTAGTGATAATTGGGAGATTGCTATAGCAGCTTCATATAGCTGTGAGGGCCGTGATCGTATGCGATGGGCTATTAATCTGCAAGTTAGGCAGATCAAATTATATGCATATCACTTGGTTTTCTCATACCTTCATCGAGAACTACTCGACACCATCGATGGGAGTACAGCGTCGGCATCTTGTGTTTTGCCGCGAAATCTTGTCGAAGAACTTCATAAGTCGTCAATACAATATCAAATTGTACTAAACCGCCAGCCCGATCACGTCTAGATGGTCCGTGGTAAGTAGTAACTTCAACTCCTCCATCGATGATATGCCTGTGGAATTCTATTAGTGGACTGAACTGCGAGCAAAGAGGCAAAGGGGATGTATCCTACCTCTTGATCTGTGTCTCCCACCCAATAAGAACTGGAATAGTTAGTCACGTCGTATGGCACGTCGTATTGTTCGCTCGTCAAAATTTGAATTGACGTACTTGATTTTGGGACGACGACCAGTGTCGACCTGCAGCCATTGGCGCTCTCAAGCTTGCTATCACGGATTGCATCCAGGTACCAACAGATGAAGGCGAGAGTGCTTAGAGTCTTCCCGAGTCCCATTTCCTTCCCGTGTGGTCAGCTTTGTTTATCACAGGCACTGTCGTCAATGATATTCTTACATCGGCCAGAATACCACCACATAACCTCTCCGGGTTCTTCTGGAGTCGTCCAGTCACTTTGTTCACATATCTGCGAGCTCTTAGCATACCATACTGACTTCATCGGATATGTTGCCCTGCATGGGGATGAAAATCGGCGTGTGCCCCATCGTTTGCCTTACCTTTGTTGGTTTTTGGCGCCAACGGAGTGCTCCCATAACGTGGGGAATTTGGCGTCTTTGATAACGCCACATTCTCTTTCGATCATCATCTCGAGTGCCACTAGTTGATGCCTGCCAAACTATTAGCATTCTGACATAAGTGTGGACCCGGCCAGTAGCGTGTTCTATCAGTAGACGTACTCTTGCAAAGTCTACTTCAATCTCGGGCTTGAGGTAACTTGAGGTCTCACTTCTTGTCCAGATGCTAAATCGAATATCCTCCATATCTTTCCTTGGGCAACCTCATCCAGGGCTGCAGAGCCAGTCCTTCCATGTCGTGTTTCATCTTCGTTCTGGAGGCTAAGGTCTTGGATCCTCGGCATCTTTGCACCTGGGCGCAGCAATAGGTGGGGGTTGTAGTATTCGACACTCGGATCATATTCGTCCGGTGTTGGGTGCTGAAGATACAGTCCAGCTGCAGAGAGATGTCTCCCAATCAGGTCCTTGTCGATGAATAAACCATATATGACGATACGGGCCTGTCTTCCATCGATAGGTTGTTTCTGTGTCTGAGTGTTACTGCTTTTACCTTTTTTGGCGTGGTTGCCAGCTTGGGGTGTTTCGGCGATAAGTGTGGCCGTCATATGCACCGAAAACTGTCTTGAAAGTGAACCGAGCCCATCCGAGATAAACAGGTCCACGAGTTCCTCATCATCTTGATATAATCTGACAATATTCTCGCTCACCCGAACGTCTAATACTAAGCCATGCTCTGGTACAGCATCATCAAGAGTCGTTTGTACCATCACCTGGTTTGTCAGTAACGATTTCCATACACAGCTATAAGAACAGTGTACAATACTTACCACACCAAAGCACGTATTGTATGTCGGCTGAGGCTCCATGGTTGCTACAGGCTCGACTCCAGGGTCCGAAGGGAACAGTTGGGAGGGCTCAATCGTCACGTGTGCTCCGTTTGCATCCTGCGTTTCATGTTCGGTATCGACCTGATGGTGAACTGCTCGTCGTTTGTTGTCTGTCCAGCCATCCTCTTCGAATGGTCTCTTTCTTCCGCCCTCATCGCAAGACATCTCATCAAACTCGTCCCAACTCATGGTTTCGCGGCGTGCGGTTTGGTGTTGAACTTGGAAGAAAAAAGAAATGTTTGGAAATCAGGCTCTGAGAAATAATGAGGCTGGTTCTGAAGAAGCACTGCCTCAATGTGGCGCCTATGGCTTCCGCAAGGCATACTGTACATCTCGCTGTCAGTACCTTCGTCAGCATGCATGCAAAGCTGTGATTGGAGCTCCAGGGAAAGGCTTACAGGGGTTTTCAGCCTCAATTCGCTCAGCCCCGAGTTTCAAGTTGCACAAGACCAACACTCTGGGGTTACGAAACCATTAAGCGACTATTACCCGTTTTCTAAGTTTGCTGAGCAAATTCTCTATCTCTACCCTTACATTTCAGTATAGCCAGATAACAGAAGATGGATTCTATGCAAACTCATTTTTATATGTTATTTAAGTATTAATTATTAAACACTATTGGGCTGTTTTATCATGCATGTCTTGAGAATAATTTTCAGAATGTAGGTGTGGCGGGCTTGTCTAAGTCAGCTTCGCGACGTGTAGGCATCTACGAAGTCCCGAGATAAGATGGAAACCAACAGTAATGCTGTATTCGTGAATGGCTACGTCTCTGCTTATACTTTTGACAGTTTGTGAGGTGAATAAAGTAGCTATTATAATAACTTATCCCAAAGTTGGGTGATATATGTATCATTTACTGGACCGCCTGATAAGGTTGATATGCTGAGAAACCAGTAACCGTTCTGTTTTACACACTAACCAGGGATGCATGTCGCATGGATTTCATTAAAATGAATCCTTATTGATAAGATAAAGAGTCGATCAATGTGGATATCAGATCAATCCTTCATAAGCACGTCAAAAACCATCATACTGACATACCCCCTGCACAAAAACTCTGCCTGTAAACAACTGACTCGAGCGAATCAAAGCAAATACAATGACGTCAGCAGATACAGAACGAGCTTTTGCTGTCAAATTTTAAGCTTGTTAACAAGCAGTTGGTGCTCAAGATCTGGCAGACTGGCGAAGCCTATCAAGACAACAAGGAGCACACAAATCACCAAATGCACGTGGGTAATTAAAGAATCATCAGTCATAAATACTCGTAGATTTATACATATGAATAAACTATTCAACGCGCTTTTAAAACAGGGTATCATTCGACTGCCCCAACATAACTCTCAACCATACCACATAATAACTTCCACCTCCACGTTTAATGATGGACTCTTCTAACATTGGCGGCACTGTTACGGCGACTCGCCGAAGGTGTTCCTCTAGGGGTCTGACGAGGAGTAACACGGCTCTCACCGAAGAAACGGTTCGAGTTGCTGTACTGACGACCATAACTAGGACGCTGAGTAGTAGCAGGTCGCTCAATATCAGCGGTGCTAGCTGAGCTTCTGCGTCTGCCGTCATGGGCAACGCTACCGCGACGTCCCTCTTGAATCGCTTCTTGACGCTGACCAGCCAGCTGCTGAGCGAAAGGTGATCGCTTTCGCAGAGCAGGACCCTTCCAGTAGATGATGTAGACAGCGACGACGAGGACGAAAGAGATACAGAATAGAATGGTTGAGGCGTACTCCAGGTTCTTGCCTGAAGAAGCGCCGATGTTGGAGAAGAAGGGTGTTGCGGGGATGGTGAGAACACCAGCCAGGAAATCTCGAGACCAGCCGTTGCCTCCAGTAGCTGAAGCAGCGTAGGGACCATCTGTAATATGTTAGTGACTGGGATGAATAGTATGCTGCGAAGTACTTACAAGCACAAATCATGTAATCGATGGTGGCCATGTAGATAGCGTAATTGGCAATGCCGACAATAGCAACAAAGACCATTGAGCCAATCCAGTGGATGGGAGGGCCCTGAATAGTCCAAGCAAATCCGATGAGACCAATGGGCAAGCAAGGAGCGGTGTAGAGCAAGAACCACAGACGAGATTCATATTGCGCACGCTCATCATCGGGGTTATCTCGTCGCTCCTTGATGTTCTTCTTAATAGCAGGAATGAAAGCCAACCAGGCAATGACATAACCAATACCAATGGCACAGAAACTCATACCAATCTGCCAAGCGTTGAAACCCCACTGTTGGTATACAAGAGCAAAAGACTGAATAAACATGAAGATAAGGGCATCGGAGAAGCCAGAGAGAAGAGATAGAACCAGGACAATAGGCTCAGTGAGAAACATCTTGAAGGGGCGAATCCAGGTGATGAGAATCTCCTTGGCGGAGAAACGCTCACTGTAGGGAACAAGCTCATCGGGGCCCCAGAAGTTGGCGTTTGTCTCCTTTCTGCGCTTCTTGGCGATGCGGTTCATGAGAATGGTGCTTCGAGTCTCAGGGACGGTGAAGAAGTGAACAATCTGGATGAATCCACCGAGGATAAGCTGGATCCAGATAGACCAGCGCCAAGCGAGGTACTGTTCACAGAAACCACCGACGATAGGACCCAGAACGGATCCACCGACGGAGGAAAAGACGACATAGGCGACAGCGTACTGCTGGTGATCCGACTCCCACATGTCGGCAACCATGCCCAGTGTGACGGAACCGCCAGCGGATGAGAGACCACCAAGGGCACGACCGACCATGATGGAAGCAAAGTTAGGCGCCAGAGCGACGGGAAGCTGCCAGACGTTGACGAGGAAAAGAGAAGCCTGCATGATAGGCCAACGACCAAACTCCTCTGACCAAGGAGCCCAGAGCTCACAACCGAAAGCGTAGAGAACAAGGAAGATCATAGCACCACAGCGAGCAGCCTGGGCGCTAACATTGAACTCCTCGGAAATACCAGGAATGGCATTGGAGTAGAGCGAGGTGTTGAAGTTCATCGAGACCTGGACCCAGAAGACGACAGTGAGGATGTACCACTTCTTCCACTTGGGGAATGAGTAGCCCAACTCATCGTAGCAGTCGTCCTCTGTGATTTCGTACTTGTCGTAGGTGCCAATCTTCTCGAGGCCGGCGCCGTTGGCGTTGTGGACGTTGGCGGCTCTCTCGTCGCTGCTGTGGTCTGTGGAACCCTCGAGGTTGTGCTGCTCGAGGCGCGAGTTGGCGACGTGCAGGTCATCGTGGTTGATGACCTGTGGAGGGTCTTCAGAGAAGTGAGTCGGCATTTTGGAAGAGTTGTGATGACCCAGTCCAGTAGAGTTTGGGAGGTTGGGAGGTGTCAATAAGGTTGAATGGTATGGGGGTGGTCCTCCATATTTAAAAGAAAAGCTGGGGGATCAACCCACCCATTCGCCATTGTGTTCAATACCAGTATTGAAGAAAATTGAATTGAGTGGGAGGAGAATCCACTCTTGACATCACTGGTCGTTATCCAGGAAACGGTACCGTAGAAAAAAAGACATGCCACTCCCCCAGATGGTGTCGAGGGGCGTGGAGA